>AFRA01000212.1:0-41180 GCA_000223055.1 Claviceps fusiformis PRL 1980
CCTACGTTCGTCTTTTTTTTTTTNTTTTTTTTTTTTTTTTAATTTTTTTTCTTCCCTTTGCTGCTTACCTCCCGGTCAACTTTTCCATCCAGTCTGCCATTAATCGGAGCGGGGCAGGGACGAGACGAGATTGGCGTTCTGTATGTTCTGTACGTTCTGGACCAGACTGGAGCATACTCGACGGTTGGAAGTTGGAGTTTGCGAGTTTTCACATGCCGGGTGCCTAACCCGCCACTTGACACTTGACACTTGCGCTTGATACGTGAAACTCGATACTCGATACTCGATACTCGATACTTGAAGTACGCCCCTGCCAGCCATGGACGACTACATGTTTCGGTACTACGTGGATGAGTGTCGGACGGTGGAGGAGGCGACGACGTATCTGGAGATATTCAACTACTCGGTGAGTTTTTTTTTTCTTGCTTTTCCTTTTTTTTTCTACCTCCCCTTTTCCACCTTTTCTTTTATTGTTTTTTTCTTCCTATTTATTTTTCTTTTATTTTTTTTTTCTTGTTTTAGGTTGTTGTCTTGATTTGGCTTGTCTTTGTACCTCCGGGTGGTGCGTGTTAACTGTTCGCATATACACACATATACATACAAAAACATACATAAAAATATATAAACACAACACATACTTACGCACAGTAGGACCCCTTTTACAACTCCTGCGAAGAGCACCCCTTGACGGCTGACGAGTTTGACAACTTTTTGCATCGCCGGGTACGCTTCCCTCCCCCTTCTTTACCCATCCACGCCCTTTCTTGGAAATAGTCTTTCAGGAAAGCATTGGCTGAGCTTTGAATAGGGTGCGTTTGCGCCGTCTGATGCAGTGCCGGAGCATGTGAAGCTGCTGAGTGGGATGAGACTTGTGTGAGTTTATCACGCACGCACGCATATATACACATATATCTATATATAGCCCTAACAACAAGTAGTGTTCAGAAAAATGCAAAGGACAAAGACACCTTCATGCCCAAGGTGCTGTCGCTGCCAAGGGACTCGTATGCCGCCATGATCAGGGTCCTGAGGCTGCCGTATCGGGCCATTGAGACGACGTCTCTCGTCGGGCCCTTTTTCTGGTGTTCGTTTGATCAGGATGATGATGATCCTCACTTGCGTGCGTTTTTCTTGCCCTTCTTCCTCTTCACTTTGTCATCTTCATGCTGATATACATGGTCCTCAGAAATCATCCACCGGAAATCTGATGTCCGCAAAAAAGGCAAAACCCGCGGCTGGGAAGTGATGCTCTCCCACTCCTTCAACACCTCCATCACCACCGGCTTCGTCAAGGGCACCCCCTCGTCCGACATTGTCTCCGCGCTGCAGCACGTGCGTGCCTGTGCCGCCCAAGTCGGCCACCCCATGCTGCTGTCCGTCATTATCCTCTCGTACGACTTGTCTCCCACCAACGACCAGAAGCAGCGTGATGCGCGCGACTGGCTGCGCCGCCTCGAAAACGCCGTCAGTCTGCGCAACGAGGTCGAGGAGCACGAGCAGTATTTCCAGGACGGGCTGCTCGAGGTCGATGGCCTGAATCGCGATCTGGTCGAGTGCCACGGGCACGTCATGTGGAAGAGACCGCAGGCGTATTGGGCGCTGGTGGACGAGATGGAGAAGGCCATGCAGCGATACGACAGCATGACGAGGTCGGCCAGCAGCCGGATCGAGGGCCAGGCATGGAGCTCCGCGGAGAGGAGCCATCGCAAGGAAATGGATAAACTTCATCGGAGTCTGGTGGCGCGGCTAGAGTTTTACAAGGCGAAGCTGAAGGGTTTGGAGAATTATATCCATACTACACTAGCCAGGCTCAAAGTACAGCGGGAAGCGGTACGTTTTTTTTTATCCTTTTTTTTTCTTTTTCTTTTTCTTTTTGTTTTCTTCTTTCTTTCTTTTCTTTTCTTTTCTTTTCTTTTCTTTTCTTTTCTCTTCTTTTCTTTTCTTTTCTTTTTGATGCCCTAGATCCATCTTCCTCAGTCACACCCAGCATCTGGGCACCCACATCAAAATCGAATCCCTTGTTGAAACATTCAAACTCATATTCCTCGCAGCTATACAACATCATGTCCCAGCGCGAAGCCCGCCTCAACCTCGAAATCGCCGGCGAGCAGCGCCGCATCGCACACGCTAGCAAGCGGGACAGCACGGCCATGAAGACCATTTCGCTCATGGGCACCCTGTTTCTTCCGGGGACGTATCTCGCTTCGGTGTTTAGCATGACGTTTTTTAATTTTCAAGAATGTGAGTTTTGACTTTTCTTGGATTTCAAGATATCCACTATTGTTTTATATGCTATTCTCTGCTTTATTACTTATTTTGATTTAAACACCCATTTTTACATCCCCTTTTCATTTATCCCCTTTCTATCTTATTTCTTTTTTTACTATTTCGAACTCATGCATCCATATGGTTTTGTCTCTCCCTTTATCTGCTCTTTCTCTTCTCCCCTCCTTTGTACTTCATTTTTACTCCTTTATTCTGTCTTTGAATATCTATCCTCTCATTCTTCCTCTCTCCTTTTCACCTTCTTTGTACTTTGTTTTACTCCTCTATTCATATCTTTTTATATCTTTCCTCCCATTCTTCCCATCCCCACCTCTTCTACTCTATTCGACTCATTATATGCTCACAAGACCAGCCGCCCACCCCGTCTCTCTAAGCCTATGGATCTACTTTGCCGTCACGATCCCCATCACGGCCCTCATCGTCGCCATCTGGATGTGGTACGACCGCCGCCGCGAAGCCCAGTACGCCAAGGACGACGAGGACCTCGAACAGAGCATCGACAAGATGGAAAAGGACATCATGTATCATCTGCGCAAACGGACCATGAGCAAGGCCCATACCTGGACGTCCGTGGGCTCACCCACCCGCACCCGGCCTTGACGTGATCCGGGGGACCTCAATGCATGGCGCGATTTCTGACATTCTGCATATACCTTATTAGAAGGGGTTGGTATCATATTGGATTCTTCATTTCACAGTAGCATTTTGGAGCGCGTGCATCATTATATGAGAAAGAGATGGAAGAAGGCCGTTACGCCACGGCTGGCTGGTAAGATGACACATAAAGAGGAAGACAGTGATGAAAACATTTTTTTTTCTTTTTTCTTTTTTTTTCATTTAGAAAAAAGGGCATACTTGGTGACACAGGATCTGAAAGACAAGCATGGCAGTGGGTGACTCAGACCTGGTCCCCGATGGGGTACAAAGATGAACAGAACAGCGACGTATGGAAAGCAGCACGATTTGGCACTGTGGGATGAAAACTATGAGAGCGATGCATACACACATATACGTACATACATGAACCGTTCTGCAGCATAAAAGCACAATATAGACTATGAAGGGCATACATATACAGGCGCAGCAGGGCGCCACACGCATCAGGGCTGGTCGGGGAGGTGTGACGGGCCATGGCCGAAAGGGTTGAGACGTCTAGTGGTGTCGCGATGACTTTTTTGGGGGTAAACCTGCTACCTTGGTATTAAAATAAAAAAGGAAGAAAAGGAATCAACGTATTTTTACGGTATTATTCACTTGTTCTTGAACTCTTGTTACATTATTGGGATACTACTAGTATGTTGCCTCGATATTTGTGGTATGCTATTGTGGTATCCTTAGTATACATGCTATCAAGATATTAGTGGTATATTATGGAGACAATACTTCGTATATTATCAAGACAGTGGTAGTACATTATGGAGATGACACTTGGTGTGTTATCACGATATCGACTATATCTATTGTGGTTCTTGCGCCCCAGCGCTTGACGTATCTGATGTTCGGCCGGTCACCACGCAGGAGAGCATTAACCACTGGTAGAACAGAAAAGATGATGAAAACGAAAGCATTATACATTCCATCTGCTCCAACCTTTTCCATCATCCTTCCTCTTCTTTTTCATACATATATATGGTAATGAAAATATTTCGTCTACAGTGTCTATACCAAGGAACCCCTCAACGCCAGAACCATGCATGCGTGGCCTATACAGACTTTATGCCCGGCACGGTTATTGAAAGAGATGAAACAACGCAGATACGCTTGTGCCATTTACGCCGTCTTGGGCAGTTTTTGAAAAATAAAAAGGAAAGGAAGGAAGGAAGGAAGAAAGAAAGAAAAACAAAAAAAGAGACAAAGGAAACCGAAGAATTATAGCCGAATTTGTCCATCACCCCCGAACCATCGCCGAATGTCCGTCTTCTTGGGTGAGCCGGACCCGTTGGTGTCGGAGTCTCCGCCGCTCATCCACGTTGGCTTCGCGAAGCCCTTGCCGAGATCTTGGAACCATGTTGGCGCCTCGATGCTGTCGAGGGTGTTTTTCATCCTGTGGCCTAGGATCTGGAGCATGCTGTCGTCTTCAGGGATTTGGTCGGCAATGGAAGAGGATGCGCGCAGCGGTAGCTGTTGCCCGCCGGGAGGTCGACGAATATCTGCCGATGGATTCTGTGGACGGCTGCTGGAGGGCCTTGTGGGCCTTGTGGAGGCGCTGGTAGAGGAAGGATTGAAGAGACCAGGCGTAGCAGCTGCTCTTGCTCCTCCGACAACGCCGCCGCCGCCGCCGCCGCCGCCGCCGCCTATCAGTGCTACTCGTGTGGCAGTGTCGCCTCGCCTTCGGTACGTCGTGTTGCCGCCGTGTTCGCGCTCGATGAGATCGCGGCCTTCTCTCCAAGTACCAGTGCCAAAGGGAGATGCGCTTTCGCCGTCCTCATCATCGTCAATCACGTCCATACCGAGGAACATGCGCTTGACCCGCCCATACAAGCCAAACATTGTCGCAACGACGGGGAACAGAACCACAATCGGGAATATGTCATCGAACCATCGACCAGGTGCTGTCTCCTCGATCAACTGGCCTAGAAACTTGTAGAAAACTGTCTTCTCATACACCTGTTTGGACAAAAAGGTCATGAAGTTGTAGGAAAGAGGTATCGTCAGCTTGGCAATTTGCATAGAGTACCAGAATGCCGACTCGTAGGCCGTGTTGCGCTTCACCAATGCTCGTCCACGCCACACCTTGACCTCGGTCATGGACAGGAAGGCGGCAGCGCACATGTAGCAGATCCAAAAAGCAGACACGGCCTGCCCGGCGAATCCCACTTCCGGCCTTTCACCAACCCAGTGATGCACTACACTGAGGCGGATCACAGACAGGCGCGGAAACGTGTACCGCACCAGCTCGGACCAAACAACACATGCCGAGGCAATTGCTAGAAGTGATCCAAATGCAACGTGCGCATAGGGCACGACATGGTAGTGCCAGATATACCTGGAATATGGGGTCAGAACTGTGGTCTTCTCCCATAGTCCAGCATGCGGTGACACTTGTCCCAATTCCAGCTTCTTCGACGCAGCGGAATCAAGAATAGCCTGCAATTCTCCAGCCTCATTCACCAATTGTGTCCATTCATTGACATATCGAGATCGCGCATGGCGAGCGCGAACGAGACGTCGGGTCAGCTCGGCTAAATACTTGTCGGTGATGACGGTCGGTACGTTGCGATTCGACGCTCCCGCCGCAGCCGACATTCGTGGCTGTGATGATGGCCAGATATTCGCCAATTCCTGTAACTCCTCTATCCACTCCTGAAAATCCAATGCAGTGCCCGTTTTCCGCCGACCAAGTTCGACAACTTGCGTCTCGATCTCCTCGAGAGTGACCAGCGAGTCCTCCATGTTGTCGTGAACCTTTGGTGCTCGCGCCTGCAAGCGCCGTAGCCTGCCACTGATGCTTGCATTGCGAATCATTCGCCGGGGAATGGAGACCAGCCCATGACCCATGAGATAGATGGCCAGCACCAGTCCCCAGCAATACGCAAGAGTCATTATGAGGCCTTTGAGCGACAAGAAAGAGAGCCTGTAGGCTACGATGACATAGACCAGCCCCACCGCGCTGGCGCCGAGCACGATAGCATAGAACTGCGCATTTTGTCGGAGGGAATATTTCAGCTTATCGTGCGGTTCGTGATAACCGGCATCCGAATATTCGCCAAGGAGAGGTAGAATAAACCTAAAAAAAAAAGAAAAAAAAAAAGAAACGGGAAGGAAAGAGAGTAAGAGAGATAAGGTCAGCGTCCAAAATGGGAAGACACGTCGATGCAACAGAGGCCACAAACCAGGTCAAGACAAAGGTGAGCCAATAAGTAATCCGCCACGACACCAAGATGACGCGCTCGGGAAGCCAGATGCCTCGGGTAGCCTCATCATTTGTTGCAGCGCTCGATGCCAGGTCGATAGGCACAAGGAGCACGACTATCGACGGCAGCCATAGGGCGAAGAAGATGGGGATGAGGTAGAAACCGGGTGTAGTTCGTAGAGGAAGGTAGTGGCGCAAGATGGAGAGTGCGATGACCGATATTATGAGCAGTGCGATGATGGAGAAAATGATGGACCCGACCGGCGCGGCACTGCTGGTGATGTGAGCCATAGTGACGGGCTCATGGGAAATTCCATGCAGGCGTCGCTGTTGATGGTGCTGCTGACGATGCTCACGTAGCGTTCTGAAAATCTCCTGGATGAAAGATGAATCGGCAGTCACCAGCCACGACGGCAATCATAATGTCTCTCTGGTGAGAGAGTCTTGGTCTGCGGCCCCTAATCGCATGACGCAACAAATGGGCCAGTCAAATGCTCGACAGGCGGCGGGCACCTGTCAGGTCCGCCCGTCGCCTCGAATGTGGAGCTATTGTGCGCTTTGGGAAAGTGTGAACGGTGAACATGCCTGTTTAATTGATTGGCGCGCGACATCCGCGTGTGAGCGCGTCCCAAGTTCCAAGCAGCGGCCAGCTCGAGCTCTGCCTAGCTTCGCTTCTTCACTTGCACCGTTTTTGCACGAACACGGCGGATTTCCGACTGCAAGCATTGCCAGAACCATCAGACCAAGCTCCCTGCATCGCTGCCGTCCTGCTTGGAAGTATTGCACCTGTTTCACCATGGCTGCCCTGCCTGATTTCACCGACTGTAAGTCAGTGGCAATCCGCGCCTTCTTTTTCATTTCTTCTCCATGTTTTGACTGACAAGGCTTTGCTAGGGCTGGCCGATTCCAACGATGCGCTCAGCATCAGCCTCGTTTCACCTTCGAAATCCGGGCTTCGGCTCGTCGATACCTTTCACCCCAAATTCACATATTCTATCTTTGGCGATGACGAGAAGATATTTGGCTACAAAGACCTCAAAATCAGTTTGCGCTATCGGGCGAATGATATGCGACCACACCTAGATGTTACCTACAGCAACAAACTTACACCTCCACCTGGCGTCGACGAGCCGACAGATGTCACGGCCGTGCTTCAAGAAGGCAATCATCTGCCCAAGGGTAAGCGAACACCGATTCTTTTTTCTTTTTCTTTCTTTCTTTTTTCTCTCTCTGTTAAAGCCCGCCTTCATCTAAAAACCCACTGACGCCCTGTTCCAGTTGCATTCGTAAAAAGCTCCGACTTCGAAAGCAGTGCCCAACAGCTTGGCGACAACTGGACCCCTCCAGGTAGCCTGCATGAGACCATTGACGGGCCAGACGGGCAGTATGAGATTTGGAAAGGCAGCTTGGCCGACCCAGCAATCATGCAGCTGAATTCTCGCGTTCAGATACTCGTTCCTCTTCTCATCGAGGGTGGTTCCTACATAGGCCAAGACTCCGACGCCGAGTCATCCGAGCAGGATCTCTCCGATGCGGACCGTTGGACCGTTTTCATCCTGTACCGTTCTCAGAAATCGCTTGACGACCCGGACAAGAAATCGTACGTCTTTGTTGGATATGCGACAGTTTATCGGTTCTTCTACTTCCGACCACCTCCCACGCCCCCATCAGAAGGCGACAGTTGGGAGCTGCCTGAAGGCAACCTTGACTTAGCCACACTCCCCTGCCGAACGAGATTATCCCAGTTCGTCATTCTGCCACCCTTTCAGCGCAAAGGCAATGGAGCCAAACTGTACAAATCCATTTTCCACTACTACCACGGCATCGACCAAACCTACGAATTCACAGTAGAAAACCCCAATGAGGCATTCGATGATCTGAGAGACATCTGCGACCTCGCCTACCTAACCTCAATACCCGAGTTCAAGGAACTCAAGCTGAACACCTCCGTCACCATTCCCAAAAAAGGATTTGTGCCCAAATTAATAGTCGGCGAGGAAAAGCTCGAGGAGATTCGGCAAAAGGCAAAAATCGCCCCTAGGCAGTTCTCTCGCGTCCTGGAAATGTATCTCATGTCCCAACTCCCGCCCTCTGTCCGGCCCACAATGATGCCGGACGATACCCCTCCAGCGCCCACCAAGGAGGACAGGCATCTTGAAAGGCTTTGGCAGTTGGTCACTAAGCAGCGACTATACAGGCACAACAAGGAACTCCTATCGCAGGTCAAAGTCTCAGAACGAATCGAGAGGCTTCAGGAGACGTTGACCGGTGTTGAGCTGGAGTACGCCAGGTTGTTGGCCGCCAGTGAAAGAACGTTCAAGCATGAACAGATTACGACTACGAATGGCAAGCGAAAGATGGATAAGGTCGAGGCCGAGGCTGAGAGTTTGAGCAAAAAGGCGAGAGTTGAGGAAGTGTAGCGAACACGGCGCGTTTTTTTTTGTTTTTTTTTTTTTGGGGGGGGGGGGTTGGCTATATAGACACAATCGCAGTTGACTGATTGTGGATTTCTGCTGTGACATTGGACTGAATCAAGAAAGGAAGGATAGAAGGTCACGGTCCACTGTCTTGACTGTAACGTGTAAAGTCATCAAAGAAATCAATGAATTTATGCTCGGCTGAAATCGGGTTGCATTTTGTATGATTGTATCCGAGGAGTCGAGGATCGTGGCAGTGACAGTGATGTAGCCATAGCAGGCTTACTGTGCTTCTACAATGAAAAGGTCGACATCTTTGCCTCGCGAACCCATGAGATGCACCATGACTCTCTTTCCCCATCCCATTATAATATTTTTGTCATTATTTTTGTCGGTACGTGAGCACCTTGTCGTGGCAATTCTTTTTCTCTCCTTCCTTATTTTTCTACCCGGTACTGTTGAATCTAGTCCCGTTGACGCCCTGCACGCCCTTGCCAAGCTGACTAGCAACAACAGTTGCCTCACGAATAGCACGAGAGATGGTGCCCCTCGCTCGGCCTTCTTCCAAGACCAAGAGCCCACCAATCGTACATCCACCCGGTGTGCAGACCTTTTCTCGCAGGAGAGCAGGGTGCTCGCCACTCTGGACAAGACCAGTCATGCCCCGCATGGACTGGGTCGCCATTCTTTGCGCTTCGGCGCGGGGCAGGCCCATGGCCACAGCGCCGTCAATGGCAGCTTCCAACATCAAGGCAAACATGGCGGGGGACGATCCACAAAGCGCCGTGCTGGCGTCCATGTTATTCGACGGCAGGTAGACCACATCGCCGATACGCTTGAATATCCAGGTGACGAGGGCCTTGGACTGAGGGGGCAAGGGAGGCTCCGTGATGCCAATAACTGTCATGGATTCTCGAATAAGAGCAGCAGTGTTGCACATGGCCCGGACGACGCGGCACCGCCCATCCTCGTCAGGACTCGTCGAGGGCACCGATCCGTGAAGAGCAATCTCCATGTGCTCGGCGGTGATGCCGGCGCAGACACTGATGAGCAGCTTGCCCTTGAGCGCATCCGCCATGCCGGGCTGGCCCAGGACATTGTTGACCATGTACGGCTTGCAGCCGAGCAGAACAACCTGTGCTTGCTGCACGGCGGCGATGTTTTCGTTTTGAACAACCTTGACAATGGATGAGTGCTCCCACAGGGCTGACTTGACTCGCTTGGCGCTTTCGGCACTGCGGACGCAGGCGATGAAGCGGGAGGGCAGGCTCTGCGGTCGTTCTTCTCGGGGAGTTGATGTGCCGGATGCTGGGGCTTGGAGGGGTCGGGGACCGTTGATCTCGGCCAGGGAGGTGAGGATGCCGTTGAGGATCGCGATGCCCATGGTGCCTGTGGTTCGCATATGAGGGTTTTTATTCCACTTTCATTCTTGTTTGTATTGGAGGGAAGTGAAAGTGGGCAGGGAAATATAGAGAGAACAAGAGAAAAGGACAGCAAAAAAAAAAGAATAGGAAATTTCAAGGAGCCGTGAACTAACCGCAACCCAGCACCGTCATGGTGAAATCGTCATGCTGGTGAGGACTCATCTTGCTTTGTTCTGCCAGCTGCTGGTGAAGCTAGAATGGCAGAGAGGGGAGGACACTCGCTGAAACAGGGCAAGAGAAGACAAACGAAGCAGACTCGGTCCTGCGAGGGGCAGCTTCGAGATGAGCGATTGAGGGAGAAACGCGGGGCACAAGATGCGCTTCGATGGTTGCTGACTCCACCTTGAGCGAAAGGAAAAGCTGAAGCTGACTGGATGGTGTCGCGTGAGCGACTGTGGAAGCAATTGGGCAATTGGGCGCAGTTGGGCGCAATTGGTGGTCCACTCACAGTGACCTGCGGAGTGCATGTGGGGTCAACGGTCAACTGCCAGGCCCAGCTGCCAGCTGCCAGCTGCCAACAGCCAACAGCCCGTCGCGTCATGTCTTATTCAGCGTGAAATTCAAATGTGAAATTCAAATGTTCCAAAGTTCGCAAAGTCCGCATCGCACCCGGTCCCACCACGTCGTTCATCTAGCGACATACGGACTTGACAACGCAAAACAAAAATAGAGCTCCGGCATGGCGGATCCCTTCGAGGTTCGCATGCGCTTCAGCATGCAACTGCAGCACCTCAACGCCTCGGTCAATTCTGCACAAAAGGCTGCTCAGTATGCTCTCAAATACAAGGACATGGATGAGGACCTGCACTCCTGCATCCTCGAGCAAGTGGAACGTGTAAGATATCTTGCATCCTCTCCCATGAAGAGACACGATTAGGAGATACTGAGAGCTCATTTCTTGTTTCACTCCTCGTAGAACAACATGAACACTCGTGCCAATATCATGTTCTTCATTGAGCACTTTCTGGACTTGGCCAAAGACGGCCACGCCGACTATGTTCGCATGATGCAGCGTGACATAATTCGAGTGGTCGATGCCGTCGCCCCCGACGATGGCTCAGGTGCTACCAATGTCAAGGTGGTGAGAAGGGTGAGTAAGCATCTCATCTGATCGTTGCGACGTCGTGACCACGGGGGCACCGGGCAGAACTTTTTTGATCGCTGATGACAAGGTACAGGTTCTTCAAGGTCTTCAGAGTAAAGGCCATCTCGAGTTCCAAGCAGTCAGCCAGATTGAGGACGTTCTCAAAGAGCGGGAAACAAATGACGCTGATTTGAGCCCTGCCTCACCACCTACGGGCGTTGAGATGACCGATCGAAGCACCGCCACGGCTGCACCCAAGACGGGCCAGAAGCCAGCAGCTCATGGGTTAAACAAGCAGCAAATAGAACAGCGCATAGAGGAGGACAGGGAACGGCACAAACGACAACGCGAGAGCATCTGGGCGATCCCGAAGACGGAAAATGCAGAGATGAACAAGCTGTGGGAAGAGACGAGCGACTTTGGAGAGGATGATGATCGGCTCCTCGCTGAAGAAGCCGATGACTTTGACAAGGAAATGATTATGCAGCAATGTCCTCATCGACGTGCTGCGAATGGAGATCGTCATTGACATTCACATGTTTTTCCGAGAGGGGGTGGTGGTTCCTTCTCCTGCGTTGTGTTGCGTTGCATGGTATGGCGTTTATGTCTTTGGAGTCTTTTTTTGTTTCCCGTTTGTTTGTTTTTCTTCTCATGGGTGGTGTCATAAAAAGGCCATGTTGGAAAAGTAATGCTACTTGATACCCATTGTAAGTTATCATTTGATTGTGCTTTTAGCATTGAACCGGTTCAGTGAATTCATCATGCCACGGCCTTTTGCCATGGTGCTCACGGTCGAAACTGGGAGGCGTTGAGACAGTGTCTCTGTTTCTGTGGATTTTTATTCTTTCATACATATCGAAGATGAATAGCACATCCTCACAGATACTAGTACAGGTGATACTCTCTTTTGTTTTTGTGTGTTTTCTTCTTCTTCTTTTTGTACATACAAGACCGGGCTTCTATGGTGAAAATGATAGTCCGATCATTGCGGAACCCCTAGACAGAGCTGGCTGGCTGGTTTTACTCCATAGCCACAGTGGCGCCCAACTCTTTCATCGTAGCAATAATCTTCTCGGCCTCTTCCTTGGGAACGTTCTCCTTCATCATCTTGGGTGCGCTCTCGACAAACTTCTTGCTGTCCACTAAGCTCAGCCCCAACAAGCTCTTGACTTCCTTGATAATCTTGGCCTTGGCGCCGGCATCGAACGCTTGCAATTTGAGAGTGAAGAGTGTCTTCTCGGCGGCAGCGGGCGCGGCCTCCTCGGCCTCCTCGACGGCGGCAGGAGCGGCGACAGGAGCAGCAGCAGCGAAGCCTCCCATGGGCATATCGGGAAGGTTCAGTTTGCTCTGCGCGTCAAAAGTCAGCAACGACGACCGTCCGCGTGTTCACGCCCCTTCTGGTCTGAATGAGCGCACCTTGAGGCTTGAAACAAGATCGGCAGTCTCAAGCAACGTCAATTTGCTTATTTGGTCGACAATCTCGGCAATCTTGGGGTTGGTGGCAGCGGCCTCTGTCGAGTTGAACCTCCTCGCTGTGGGAGCAACGCGAAGCATTTGTGCAGATGCTCTGGTCGAGCGAACAGAGCACAATTGGCGCGCGCAGCTCTGCGCGGCGTACCGGCAAGACATGGCCATGGCTGTCGATGTGTGAAGGGGGGAGGGGAGCGCAGGGCGGGTTGATGTCGTTCGAAATCGAGATGGATCGGTCGCGTGCAGCAGCTTTTCTCGACTCGATCAAGATGCCTGTCCTTGAAGTTTTTCGAGCTTGCCATGGCTGACTGGCTGCCTGGCTTTCCCCGAGATACCCAGGCAGGTGGAGGCGAGTCCCCCATGTGCGGCGAAACAATAAGTGCTGATTGGCCCGGAAAAACTTATCGCACTGCTCCCGGGTCCAAACACCCCTGCAAGACAGCCAAAGCCAAAGCCAAAAAAAAAAAAAAAAAGTGTTTGGGCAAATGCAGATGGATGAGTCGAAGGGGACGGAACAAACACCACACAAACGACGAAAATCTGGTCGAAAACAGACTCAGTCATGGCCATGATTGACGTCTCGAGGCAGACGAGGTCGCTCCTCGCGGACGCGACCGTGTTGCACCATCTGCCCCCCGAATTGCTCGGTATCATCCGGCAACAATCGACTGCAAAGCTGCTGGACGGCGTCACGCAAGCGGCTCTTTGCTCACCACTTACAGAGCATGTCTTTGTGCATTTCGAAAATGTGTTTCCCGACATTTGTGCGCGCTGGATCATGAACGCCGGGCTTCCTTCGCTTCGCATCAGAATTGCATCCTCATTTGCAAGGCTGTTGCCCTTTGCGCCGTATTTGGTCTCTTTCTTGCGCTGCTCCGGCGGTGATTATCCTGGCGGCTCTGGTGAGAGGAGGCCATCGTCACCTGTGCAGCTGTTGCTTTCAAATTATGATGAGAACGAGTTATCGGGATTGGCCGAAGCAGATCTTCTAGAAAGTCTCATTACGTTATGGAGATTATTGAATTTTGATTTTCAAACTTATAGCCCTGCTGCATCAGTGTCGTACATGCAATGTCTATTCACGCATGGGAGCCGTCCGGTGAGGTATCTGGCGATCCGGATTTTCTGCATGCTACTTCACGCATCGGACTTCAAACTCGAAGCTCTGATTGACTGCTATCTAGGCAAGCAAGAGGCCGTCGTCGGTCACGTTGATGGTCTGGATGTGGATTTCGGCTTTCTGTCGCTGTTTGAGCAGGAACGGGCGCAAAAAGTCCTGGCTTTGCGGGAGCAGGTAAAGAAGGAAAAAGCCTCCCTGCAAGAAGACAGTCCAGACAATTGCCTTCAAAGTCTCACCCCGTATACCATTTCGTATGGCGAAGCCGTGCTGCCCAGGCCTCATGGGCCGATTGGGGACCCATCATCGCTGGTAATGACGAAAACGACAACCAACAACATGGAGCGCTTGGCAACCTTGCTGCGTGACGATGATCCGATTTTGCTTCATGGAATGGCAGGGGTTGGCAAGACGTCCTTTGTTCATGAACTTGCCCTGCAGTTGGGCAAGTATTCAGACATGGTCACACTTCACTTGAACGAACAAACCGATGCGAAAATGCTCGTGGGACTATACTCAACAGACTCCAAACCGGGGAGTTTCCAGTGGCGCCCCGGTGTCTTGACAACAGCAGTAAGAGAAGGTCGCTGGGTTCTGATCGAAGATCTCGATAGAGCACCTACGGAAGTTCTGAGCACGCTGCTTCCTCTCATCGAGCGAAAGGAGCTACTGATTCCCAGCCGTGGGGAGAGAATAAGGGCCGCCACCAGTTTTCGGCTCTTCGCCACGGTGCGAACGTCACGAGGCCTCAACGGGCGAGAGAATTTGCCTTCGCTTGTCGGCATGCGATTTTGGCAACTCTTCTATGCTGAGCCCCTCGCTTCGTCAGAGGTGGAAGAGGTTGTCCTAAAAACATACCCCGTGCTTGGAAAATTTGTTCCCGGAATCTTGGCCGTCCACAATCGGCTATCGCAACTCAGCAGAAATTTCACGCTCATGTCCCGCGGGAAAAGCGTCATGGATCGGCAGGTAAATCTGCGTGATCTGCTGAAATGGTGCCGCAGGTTGAGAGAGTGCCTGCTGGCTGCTGGCTCTACCAACGGCGACGAGCCCATCAGTGAGACAACGCGGGACTGGATGTTTATGGAGGCCTTGGATTGCTTTGTCGGCAGCTGCCCCGATGTTGAAATCGGAAAGCACTTGACGTATGCGATCGCGGAAGAGATGCACATGTCCAAGGATCGGGCGGACCACTACCTGTCTGTCAATATACCCCCTCTGGACGAGACTGAACGAGTTTTTAGCATCGGACGGGCCCAGCTTCGGAAGAAGAAGTTGTCGTCAGCGAGATTGCAGAGATCCAAGCGGCCGTTTGCAAGCACAGCACATGCAAAAAGGCTCCTGGAGCAGATTGCCGTGGCCATCAATCATGAGGAGCCTGTGCTGCTTGTTGGTGAAACAGGTATTGGAAAGACGACTGTCGTACAGCAGCTTGCAGATTCTCTAGGCCACAAATTAATCGCCGTCAACTTGTCACAACAGAGCGAGGTTGGCGATTTGCTTGGCGGCTTCAAGCCCGTGAATGTGCGCAATTTGGCAGTGCCCCTGAAGGAGGAATTCGAGGATCTGTTCTCGGCCACGGGAATATCTGCGTCCAAAAACCAAAAGTACTTGGAACAAGTTGGCAAATGCTTCGCGAAATCCCAATGGTCCAGGCTGTGTAAGCTGTGGAAAGAAGCGCCAAAAATGTTTGTCAAGATCGTGACCCAACTCGAGACGCTTCACGTTGAGCAAGATGGCATGCCGCAGGATGGCTCAGAACAACCAGCGAAACGGCGGAAAACACAGTCCAAACTGCAGTCCCTCTTAGAACTGCGGCCTCGTTGGACGACTTTTGCTCAAAAGCTCGACCAGTTTGATATTCAAATATCGGCAGGATCTGGAGCATTCGCATTCAGCTTTGTCGAGGGCAACCTGGTCAAGGCTGTGAGGAACGGCGACTGGGTCTTGTTGGACGAAATCAACTTGGCCTCTCCCGACACCCTGGAGGCCATTGCGGACTTGCTCACCGGGCCCCAGGAACGACCTTCCATCCTTCTTTCCGAGACGGGCGAGATTGAGAAAATCGTGGCGCACCCAGACTTTCGCATATTTGGTGCCATGAATCCTGCTACAGACATTGGAAAAAGAGATTTGCCGATTGGCATCCGATCACGCTTCACTGAGCTCTACGTCAAAAGCCCCGACACAGACCTGAAAGACCTCCTCACGATAATCAAGACCTACCTTGGAAATACCAGCACGAAGAACGACCAGGCTGCGGATGATATTGCGCGCCTCTACATGAACACAAAACGAATGACACAAGAGAAGCGGTTGGTTGACGGCGCCAACGAGGTTCCTCACTTCAGCTTGCGTACCTTGACTCGGGTACTTAGCTACGTCACCACCATTGCGCCGTTATATGGGATTCGTCGCGCTCTCTATGAAGGGTTTTCCATGGGTTTTCTGACCCTTCTCGACCGCGACTCGGAGAAGACGTTGCTGCCACTCATCTACCATCACCTTCTCGATAAGCACGGCAACCCGCAGTCTCTTTTGTCACAACCCCCGAAGCACCCAAACGATGGACGTCAATACGTCAAGTTCCAGAACAAGAATCGCGATCGTCACTACTGGCTTTTCCAGGGCGAACAACCGCCAATCGAACGCCAAGATTACATCGTTACTCCCTACGTCGAGCGCAACCTGTTGAATCTGGTGCGAGCCACATCCACGAGGCGATTCCCCGTTCTGATCCAGGGGCCCACATCTGCGGGAAAGACGAGCATGATCGAGTACCTCGCCAACTTCACCGGCAATAAGTTTGTTCGCATCAATAATCACGAACACACTGATCTTCAAGAATACCTGGGGACTTATGTATCGGGTTCAGATGGGAAGTTGCGCTTTCAAGAGGGCTTGCTCGTCCAGGCTATGCGGCAAGGTCACTGGATCGTGCTAGATGAGCTCAACCTTGCACCAACCGACGTGCTCGAAGCATTGAACCGACTATTGGATGATAATAGGGAGCTGCTCATTCCAGAAACCCAAGAGATAGTCCGTCCGCATGAGAACTTCATTCTTTTTGCCACTCAGAACCCCCCCGGTCTGTACGGCGGCAGGAAAGTCTTGTCACGGGCATTCAGAAACCGTTTCCTGGAATTGCATTTTGACGACATTCCGGAGGATGAACTGGAGTATATTCTTCAGCAACGAAGCCGAACTACATCACCTCCGGATTGCCGCCGCATTGTGACTGTGTACAAAGAGCTGTCTAGGCTTCGCCAGACGAGTCGTCTCTTTGAACAGAAAGACAGTTTTGCCACGCTGAGAGACCTATTTCGATGGGCACTCAGGGAAGCAGATACAAGGGAGGAGATTGCGGCACACGGTTTCATGCTCCTTGCGGAGAGAGTTCGCGTCGAGGAGGAGCGTGCTGCCGTGAAAGACGTCATTGAAAAGGTCTTCAAAGTCAAAATTGATCCGCGCGACCTGTACTCTGCTTCGAAAGCCCCCGAGTTGAAGGCGATAACCGAGGCATCCAACGCACAAGGCGTTGTTTGGACACATGCGATGCGGAGGCTGTACGTGCTTGTCTCCCGAGCTTTGAAGAATAACGAGCCCGTCCTCCTTGTCGGTGAAACTGGCTGTGGCAAGACCACTGTTGTGCAACTGCTAGCGGAGGCTCTCAAACAAGAGTTGCACATTGTCAATGCCCATCAAAACACAGAGACAGGTGATCTGATTGGATCTCAGCGGCCAGTTCGTAATCGTGGTGCCATTACTGAGGCGTTGAATGCGGACCTGACTGCACTTCTCGAGTCCTTGGGTCATGCTGTTCCCACAACGCCAGACGAAAAGCTGGCAGCATACAAGGCTCTTGATGCGTCAATAACGGACACTATTCCTCAGGCTGTTCGCGACCGCATAGCAGCAAACGAGACCAGATCAAAAGCCCTCTTCGAATGGTCCGATGGAGCCTTGGTGGAGGCAATGCGAGGTGGTCATTTCTTCTTGTTGGACGAAATCTCACTAGCAGACGACTCTGTCCTGGAAAGACTCAATTCTGTCCTGGAACCACAAAGAACGTTACTGCTGGCAGAAAAGGGCATCGACAACTCATTTGTAGTTGGCTCTGCTGGATTTCAGTTCTTTGCTACGATGAACCCGGGAGGTGACTTTGGCAAGAAGGAGCTTTCGCCTGCACTGAGGAACCGATTTACCGAGATCTGGGTACCACCATTGTCTGAAAGTGATGACATTTACGAGATTGTGAGAACTAAGCTCACCGATCAATCAAGACATTTGGTGGATGCCATGGTGGACTTTGCTCACTGGTTTGCCCAGGCTTTCCGGCCCATGGCAACCACTGCTTTTTCAATTCGAGAGATTCTTGTCTGGGTGCAATTCATCAATACCTTTGAAGCTGAGAATCCCCTGGTTGCGTTTGTTCACGGCGCTGCAGCCATCTTCGTTGACAGCATCGGAGCCAATCCATCGGCTATGATGGCCACTGACTTGAAGACGGTCCATGGCCAGAGACAGGAGTGCCTGAGAAAGCTTGGTGAGTTGACGGGAGAGAACGTTTCCGAGATTTACATGGCAGAGCCCGCTCTCGTCATCGATCACAACTTGCTTTCCATTGGTGGCTTTAGCACGCCCCGATATCCGACAGGTTCCGCCGACCCAACGTTTGCGTTCCACGCCCCGACGACCAGACTCAACGCAATGAGAGTGGTTCGCGCCTTGCAAATGCAGAAGCCGATTCTTCTCGAGGGCAGCCCAGGTGTTGGCAAGACGACCTTGGTAGCGGCGCTCTCGCAGGCGTGTGGTCGACCTCTCACAAGAATCAACTTGTCCGATCAGACAGACTTGATGGATCTTTTTGGTACTGACGTACCCGTCGAAGGTGAAGAAGCCGGAAATTTTGCCTGGAGAGATGCTCCTTTTCTTCAGGCCATGCAGAAGGGCGAATGGGTTCTGCTAGATGAGATGAATCTTGCATCGCAGTCCGTCTTGGAAGGGTTGAATGCATGTCTTGACCATCGCGGTGAGGTCTACATCTCAGAGCTCGACCAAGTCTTCAAACGTCACCCCGATTTTCGTTTGTTCGCAGCTCAAAACCCGCATCACCAAGGCGGAGGTCGCAAGGGTCTCCCAGCCTCGTTCGTGAACCGTTTCATTGTTGTATATGCAGACGTGTTCAGGGATGAGGATCTGAAGCTCATCGCGTCGCATAACTTTCCCACACTCGAAAATGACGTGATAGCACAGCTGATCAACTTTGTATCCAGACTGGAGCATCAGATTGTGGTAGAGAGGACGTTTGGAGCTCAAGGAGGGCCCTGGGAGTTCAACCTTCGAGATGTTCTGAGATGGCTGCACTTGCTGAACTCGTCCGACTCTGTTCTCCAAACAGCGAGGATGGACGACTTCCTTGACATCATTGTCAGACAACGTTTCCGCACGACAAGAGACAGAGCAGAGGTGACAGCACTCTTTACTCGTGTAGTAGGCTGGGAGCCTCGGAGTCACAGCCTCTACCACAACTTGAACTCGAGGTTCGGGCAAGTGGGCTTCGCGCTGCTGCCAAGAAATCTGGACGTACAGCCTCAAAATCTGCCAAACATTGACATTGTTCCCCGACTGGCCGAGTTGGAGTCCATCATGGTTTGTGTAAAGCAAAACATTCCATGTATCCTCAGCAGCCCCTCAGGATATGGCAAATCATCCTTGCTGAACTATGTTGCGGCGTTGTCAGGCAAGCCTCTGGCGGTTTTCCCCATGAATGCAGACATTGACACAATGGATCTCGTGGGAGGTTTCGAACAGGCCGATCCTCTTCGCGAAGTCAACGCGGCCTTGGTCGACCTACGAGAATACTTGCAGAACTCTGTCATGTCTCTCGTTCCGTCTGCAGCACCCGTCGAAGTCTTGGACCTGTTACATCTTCTTGACGCGTATAATGGCGACCAAGCGAGTCTGTCTCACGTGCTTCGTGCCATTGATGCGTTGTTGGAGCGCGTGTCAGCCACTTCGGAGGCCGGTGCTGTTTTGATGCGGGTGAAGCAACTGCTCGAGGGTCCACTCCATCTTGAAAACCCTCGGTTTGGATGGCTTGATGGCGTGATCGTCAAGGCCCTTATTGCCGGTCAGTGGTTAGTTCTGGACAATGCCAACATGTGTAATGCCTCTGTGCTCGACCGTCTCAACTCTTTGTTGGAGCCGAACGGCTTCCTGAGTATCAATGAACACTGTGATTCGGACGGCAAGCCAAGGATCATTCGCCCCCATCCAGATTTCAGGATCTTCCTGACCATGGACTCGAAATACGGAGAGCTTTCGCGAGCCATGAGGAACAGAGCTATTGAGATTCATATTCATGCTCCGCCGCCGCAATCAGCTGCCTGTCTCAGCAGAATCTCAGCGGTCGAGGGAAGTTTACAGCGCTACCATGAGACATCATCATCACGCTTGTCAACAACCATGGACACAGATGATGATTTTTGCATGGCAAGCGTGTCACGGACAGCTGTTGAGCATCTGTCCTTGGATGATGTGTCTTTGCTCCCCCGATTCGTCAATCAGCTGCCAAGTAAGGATGGGCGTAACGAGCAACTCGGACCCGTAGCACAAGACCTATTGCTCTTCCTCGAAACGCCTCAGGGGTCGCAGGTCTTGCAAAGCACCATGGAGCTTTACTCAACATTGCCTGCAGCCGCCACTGGAAATTTCCCAAAGGCCCAGTCAATACACATGTTGAATAATCAGATCATCTCCAAGCTACTGCCCCATGAAAATCTAGCGGCATGGATGGGGGTGCGATATGAAACCTCTCGACGCATACATCAAATCCGTCTGGCAATTCAGCAATGTCATGGTCAGGCGCAAGCGGCCAGATTGGCTTCCCTAAGCCGATTGCAGCGGTCTCTTATCAGCGATCGGGTCGCAGCAGTTTCCAAAGACTCGACGGTCAAGCTCGGCATGTTTCTGTCCTCAACTATGGCTGCGATGGAAAGTTACCTGCAGCAGGACTTGAATGTATCTGAATATTTTCTCATACGTCTCCAACTGCTCGAAATTCTCGGGCTGTTTCTGGAACAGACTGTTTCGCTGTCCTCCAGCCAAGAATTTGACGAAGCATACTTTCAAGCACATGTGACTTTGGGAACGAGAAAGCTGCGGATATTTGTCGAGGCTATGACAATGCAGGCTGATTCTTCCTTCCTATCTTTGGCCATGAATCAGATATCCAATAGCTTTGACAGCGGATTTCAGCTGTCGACGGGTTTGAGCATGGAGGCACTCTGGAATGCCTTCCGACCAACTCCCATTTCCACGGAGACCGAATTCAAGAGATCCAATGAGCTCGATCATCTTGCCGCAAGATTTGACGCCCTTCGATGGAAAGCTGCCTCCTCTCTCTCTGACTTGTCAAAGGCCCAGAAGGCCCTGGCCAGTGCTTACGAAATCGTGAGAAACGACTCTGTGTCCAGCGAGCAGCTCCTCAAGGACTTGACGGCCGCTATTGAAGAGCTGGAAACTCGCATCGGACATGAATCTCAAGATACACTGCCATTTTTTGCACCAGACTTTGAATATCTCAGACAGCTGTGGATGCTGCGGCCATCTTCATCATCAGAGGGGTCGTCTTCTTATCAATGTCCTGAGCCTGACGGCAAACTCGTAACTCTGTCTAATGTCCCGACCAAAAGTACCATGACGATGGCCAGTGCTTCTGGAATGGCCGTGCGATTGCAGTCTTTGGCCCATTTGACCCGTCAGGGCAATTTCGTCTGGGATGGCAAGTTGGCAATTTCCATGTGGGAGAAGCTGCAGAATATGAGCAGCGTGAGCTTAAGCTCTCTGGCCCTTCTCGAAACAGAATTACCCGTTCTTGGGCAGCACTTGGCCGCGTTGACTTTGCAGATTGACGCAGCCCCCCTCACCGACCTCAATGACTTACTTTGGAATATTCTGCTCGACACTTTTGAGGCTCACGGATCACATTTCAGGACTGAGCTGATGAAGTGTGTCGCAAAGATTCAAGAGGACAACATCGAATCAGTCTCACAGATCGCAGAGGAGGGCCTTCAGACGGCTCATCATCAGGTTTTTGATGAGCTGATCCAAGTCATCGATGTTGCTCATCTTCGAGAGACTTGTCTGTCTCATTTCTTTCCTGCTATCATTGGCATTGTTGCTGCCAGGGCCGGGTCGGGCAGGGCGACGTATTTCTCGGCGTTGGCTTGGCTTCACTTCAGCATTGGTCTTGTCAAACTGTACATTCCGGATCGAATCTTTGATCCGCAGCTACAGCCCAAGGCGGAACTGGCATTCTACGACCAACTGGAGAAGTCTCTACAGAACAGGTTGCTTGCCTTGAAGACTTTTCAGTCCAGATTCACCGGACAGTCCACAAGCGCCAGAGTCGATCTTTTACAGAGTCAACTTGATCAACTCGGGACACCGCCAGAGGAAATCAGGCCTGTATTCCGGCCTGAAAGGTCTGGACTAACTCAACTCCACGCAGAATTTTCCAACATTCTCAAGACAATCACTCATCCTGGGCTGCAAACGATAATCAATGGCCCCGGCTCAAGTTTGGAAGATTCCGAAAGGGATGCCTTGAAACTGGTCCAAGAGAACGTCTCTCGACTCGTCGACCGCCTCTCCTCTCGCTTCGAAGCATACCAAGACATGGCACAGCCAGCTGTCAATATTCTACGTTGTCTTTTAGTTGGTCTCTCGCTGTGCGATGCCACCAGAGCCAGAAATCTGCATCCCACAACTAGCTGTCTTGTGAACTCGACACCATTTATGGGCTCCCTGACTCAACAAGATCCCCAGATCAACAAGGTAGAGAACAAGAGCTTTGAATTTCTCAGCCTGGCAAGTACCAATGTGGCCGTGGATGGCCTAGCAGGACTTTCTGCTTCCAACCGCGAGGCTGTCTTTGAATGCTTTCACAGCTTCTACGAAGATTGGAACAAGAAATTGGATGCGGACAGGAAGGCCGAGGCTGCCAACACTAGCCTGTACAGATTCCGTGGCACCTTGGAGGACGAGGAGGAAATCGATGCCGCGGAATTCAATGAGTTGTTTCCCACGTTTGACCAGAATGATGACGAAGATGGTGATCATCACGCTGGTGCGACTGTTCGCGCTGACAAGACTTCGGATCAAGTTCGGACAACGTCCTTGAAGGTGGCCGAAGCTCATCGCAAAATCTTCTTTGATAGACAAAAGCCTGCGACGGCGTTCCACGAGTCTTGCATGGCCGTGGCAAGGCGCGTCGTTACCGAAATGAAGGGTTCAGAGAATATCGATCACGGCGTGAACTCCAAACTGCTGACAAGTACGGTTCTTTTGTTGGGAGAGAAGGCGGACGACTTGCAATCCTCGGTCTCCTCCTCCTCCTCCACTACCACTACCAGCAACAAAAAGTACAATTTCTACACGGATGCCAACCTGACCGAAGCAAGACAGCTGGTTTCACTCGCGCACAGGATCAAAGCTCGCTTCCGCGAATTGCAACTGGTCGACGAGATCGGACATATGCAAACACTGTCGGATGTGATTCAATCGTGCGACAGGCTGACCGAACAGGTCCACGGAGAACCACTGGCCAAACTCCTGCCAAAGGTTGAGCAGCTCCATGCTCACGTGTATGAATGGGAATTTGGCGGCTGGGCCAGCAAAATCTATTCTGTTTTGTCCCTCCATAATCTTCTGACCGACGCCGTTATCAGATGGCGCCGTCTCGAACTGTCCACATGGGCCAACTTATTCGATATGGAGCAAAAGAAGTGTCAAGATGATGCGTACTCTTGGTGGTTTGTGGCGTATCAAGTGGTGATTGCCGTGCCCTTGACCATGGTAGAATCACGCTCCGAGCTGCAAGAATATTCGACATCTCTGATTGAGAATCTGGAGCTCTACTTCTCCAGCTCCATTATAGGTCAATTCCAGACCCGAGTTGCTTTGCTGCGCCAACTGCTGAGCCATCTCCGGATGCTGGCTCAGGAACATCCTTCTTTGAACATCATCTGCGTTGCCGTTGAGAACTTTGTCCAGTACTACGCGCGGTTCGAAAAGACGGCCGCCGAGGCCATTCAAAAGGGCCGTGTGCCTATTGACAAGAAGATGAAGGATGTGCTTCTCATGGCGAGCTGGAAAGACACGAATATCAATGCTCTTCGAGAAAGCGCTCGAAAATCCCACCAGAAGCTATTCAGACTGATCCGCAAGTTCCGAGGCGTGCTGGGCCAAGAGATGAAAATGTACATTGCACAGGGACTTCCGGACGAGGACATTACCGTGAAGGCTAGCATAGCGGCCAGACCCGACGCAAACGCAATCGAAGTAACGGTGGTCGGATCCGAATCGGACTTGGTGGAGAAATCACTGCCTGGGTGGCTCGACAGTCACAGGAGACTGGCCAACTTACCAAAGACGGTTTCCGTGATGAGAAGAATTTCCTACAGCCCCGAGGTGTCGAGCAATGTGTCTAACCTGGTTCTCGAATTCGTCACCGAGCTCAACACGGCAATGGCTGAGCTGCGCAAGGAGACCCCTTCAGTGCTCAATGACGAAAACAAGGATCAGGTCAAGCATCTCAAGACCAGAAAGCGTAAACTTTTTGCCGACACGTTGCGGGACCTGCGGACCATGGGCTTGCAGCACAACTTGTCCCAAGACAAACTCGGAGAGCAAAGGTCGCTTGCTGTCGTGTTATCAAACTTGGCGACCGTCCGCTCGGCGGCCGAGGTGGGAACCGCTCAAGAGGCCGAGTACTTTTTGCATAAAACGCTGGATCTTGTGCCACGGGCTAGAGAAGCTTCTCGGGAGCATTCTGAAGACTTGTCGAGCGCCGAAGTGGTCAGAAGCATAGGGTTTGTTGAGGGCATGGTCAACTTTGTCTTATCTCAGCGCCGGAATCTTGGATCCGTCAGCAAAGTGCGAGACAGCTTGCATGGAACGATGACGCAATTCAAGAGCCTCGGTGAGGTTGCCAAGAATAACGGGGCGCTGGTTGTCAAAACACATGAGACAACGTGGCCTCGCCTGTTACCATGGCTTGTTCATGGCATCGAGTTTGCTATCCGGCTCGTTGAGATGCATGGCAAGATTGGCCAGGTCGACAACCAGGCCGTGGCGAAAAACCTACGGGAGTGGGCGACACGGATGAGCACACGATCTACGGCTGCACGTGGCCTCATGAGTCTGCCGTGCTCCTTCAGTTCGACTTCTCACGAGAACTTGGAGCAAGAAGTCTTGGGTGATCTGAAGGAATTGAAGGAGAGTTTTGGGGCTTTGATCAGGGCGCGTCCTGATTTAGCATTCATCATTCGACACGTTGCTACATGGACTCACCCCGAGGTCACCAATATCGACATTCCTCCTCGACAGGAGACTAAGCTCGTCGAATTTGCCGATCGCGTAGCCACGCTTGCGGATACGGTTCTCGTCGCCATTGAAGGCGTCAAGAAGAAGGGCGCCGCCGTTCCCAGAGATGACAGCGAAGCCGGGTGGCTCACCAAACACAACGAGGCTTTCTTCGCCATGATTCACCACCTTCGAATGGACAATGTGGAACGCAGAATCCGTGCATGCATTGATACCATGCAGCAAGTTCGACTGACCGACGATGCTCTGACGGGCCAGGCGGCGGTCTGTATCATTGGTCTTGCCACGCCAATATTGGACCAGTACTTTTCCCTGTGCGCGCAGAGTATCGGGCAAGTACAGGAACTGCATTGCGCAACGGCGCACATGGCCTACAATTTGACCAAGGCCTTTCATCAGATCGCCTCTCATGGCTTCTGCACCCCTCAGGAAAAGTCGGACGAGACATCCGGAGGCGATGCCGGTCAGCTGGAAGCCGGGACCGGACTGGGTGACGGCGAAGGAGCGGAGGACATCAGCAAAGATATCCAGGCGGATGAGGATCTTACTGAACTGGCACAAGAAGCGAACAAGGAGAAGAATGAGGACATTGAGGATGAGAGGGATGCGGTGGACATGGCGGATGAGGACCTGGAAGGCGAGATGGGCAGTGCAGCCGCAGAGGATGAAGAAGAAGACGAGCGGTCGCAAAAGGGTGATGAAGAGGAGGAAGAGGAGGAAAACGACATGGACGAAGAAGCCGGCGAGGTGGATGATCTTGACCCTACTGCCGTGGATGAGAAGATGTGGGACGGTGACGATGAAGAGCAAGCTGAGAAGGACCAGCAGGGAAATGAGACACAAGGGCAGAAGCAAGATGATAACGATGAGCAAATGGCTGCAGAAGAGGATACCAAGAAGAAGAAGGATGCGAAACCTCAGCCTGAGGCGGACGAAAATAAAGACGACGAACAGCGACAAGAGGAGGAGGAGGAGGAGGAGGGGGAAGAAGAAGAACTGGAAGAAAATGATGTTCATGCTCAGGAGGAACTGAATCGACAGGATCAAAATGTCGAGCAACAGGAGACGCTGGACCTCCCGGAAGATATGGAGCTGGATCTGGACGACAAGGAAGGCATCTCCGAGAGTGACGATGGCGGCGAGGACGACGAACTAGATGATTTGTCAGATCTTGAGGACGCGGACAATGAGCCCGAAGAGCAAGAGGCCATCAGCAAGGACGAGGAGGAGAAGGAGGACGAGGAAATGGAGAATGCTGCAATGCAGCTGCAAGAAGACGACGAAGCTGGGAAGGAGGAGGAGATGAGTGAGGACAACATGGATGAGGACGAAGTTGCCAATGGCGCGGATGAGGTCAAGGAAGAAGTGGAATCCGACGTGGAGGATGAGGCAGACAAAGGAGACGAGGCGGAGCAGAACGATCAAGCGGTCGAGCAGCCACCCGACGACAACGCCAAGGCGGATGTTGACAATGCTGCGCCAAGCGACGTCAAGAGCTCGGGTCTCGATCAAAACCAGCAGCAGGCCATGGATGTTGATGAAAAGTTCCAGGCCCAAGCAGCACAGCAAGACCGGGGCGAGATGGGCGACGGAGCGGCAGACCGAGACACCAGTGCGGGCAGCAAGGGCGACACGTCTCGCTCAAAGGAAACAGTGGACAAGTCTCAGCAGGAGGACGATGCCGAGGAGTCGGCCAGCAGTGATCCGTTCCGGAAACTGGGCGACGCCTTGGAGAAGTGGCATCGCCAGAACACGGCCATCCAAGACTCTAAGCAGGAGGACGACACGTCTGCTGCTCCGGAAGCGGAAGACAAAGAGGCCGAGCAGCAGGGACGGCGGGAATATCAGCACCTACAACATGACGAGGCGGCTGCAGACACGCAGGCCATGGGCAAAGCCGACGAGGACGAAGTACGACCGATTGACGAATCCATGGGCATAGACGACGAGGAAGAAACGCAGGCAGAAGACGCGGGGGACAAGAGTCAGGCCATGGAGAAGGACGAAGACGACGAAGGTCAAGAAAGCGCGGACGAGATGGATGTTGTTGGGGAGGAGGAGGATGCGACAGAGGCACAGCCCGAAACGGATAAGAAGGGCAAGGAGGCAGAAGAGAATGGCAAGAACACGGGCGTACAGACACGGCAAGGCAATTACAACGATCGTGACAGCAAGCCCTCGGAGCCGGAGCCGGAGCCGGAGCCGGAGACAGACACGGGGGCTGACGAGGAACCCATTGAGGAGACGTCGGAACAGCTGGCGACGACACACATCTCGGACGACACTCGTCGTCGTGACTACGTCGAGTGCCTCCAGCAGTGGAGCGAGTTCCAGGCCAAGTCGCAGGCGCTGTCCCTGTCGCTGACATCGCAGCTGCGGCTGATTCTCACGCCGTCGCAATCCACCAAACTGTCCGGGTCGTTCCGAACGGGGAAACGGCTCAACATCAAGCGCATCATCCCGTACATTGCGTCGAGCTACAAGCGCGACAAGATCTGGATGCGGCGGGCCGTGCCGACCAAGCGACGATACCAGATCCTCCTGTGCGTGGACGACAGCAAGAGCATGGGGGAGTCGTCGTCGGGCAGCCTCGCCATGGAATCCCTCGTCATGGTATCCCGATCGCTCACGATGCTCGAGGCGGGACAGGTGGGCGTCGTCGGGTTCGGCAGCGACGTCTTCACGGCGCACGAGCTGACGGACCCGTTCAGCTCAGCGGACGCGGGCGCCAAGGTGCTCCAGCGGTTCACCTTTAGCCAGGACCGCACCGACATTGCGCTCCTCATCCGGCAGACGATGGACCAGTTCCGGACGGCACGCCAGCAGCAGCCGCAGTCGCAGTCGGGCGGCAACGGCGCCGATCTGTGGCAGCTGGGGCTGATCCTATCCGACGGGCTGACCCCGTCGTCGGCGCACGACTCGATCCGCAGACTCCTCCGGGAGGCCATGGAGGAGCGCATCATGATTGTCTTCATCATCATGGACGACACGGGCCGCAAAAAGGGCGACAGCGTGCTCGAGCTCAAGGAGGCCAAGTTTGTGCAGGGCGACGCGGCGAGCGGCGGGGAGAGCAGGGTCGTGATTGAGCGGTATCTGGATACGTTTCCGTTTCAGTACTACTTGATTGTGCATGATTTGGAGGAGTTGCCGAGTGCGTTGGCGGGATTGCTGAGGACGTGGTTTGCCGAGGTGACGGGGTGATTGGGCGTGGTTTTGGTTTTGGTTTTGGTTTTGGTTTTTGTATTTGTGTATTTATCTGGGGGTGTGTGCGTGTGTGCGTGTGTTTATTCTTTGTATTCTTGGGTGTTGGTTTCTTGAATCTTTTCGTCTTTGCTGCATTGTTTGCATTGCATTCTCGAGACATGAACTGCACATACTTATAGACGGCACTGGCAGGTTCGGTTTACAGGTTCGGTTTCCTAGTTTTATTTGGATTTCTGTGTGTGCAGAGATCTTTCATCCGTCCATTCATCTCTATCGCATCTCTATCATCCGTCCATCCATCTCCATCGCATCTCTATCATCCATCTATCCATCTCCATCTCATCTCTATTATCCGTCCATCCATCTCTATCGCATCTCTATCATCCATCTATCCATCTCCATCTCATCTCCATCATCCGTCCATCCATCCATCTCCATCTCATCTCCATTATCCATCCATCCATCCATCTTCCGTCCGCCCGTCTGCCCACCCATAAACCTATCCCACCCGATTGGTCGGCCAGACACCCCCCGCATCACCCGCAGCACTCCGCCCGGCCAACCGGAGAAAAAAAGCCTCAGTCAGAAGTCAGGAGTCAGGAGTCAACAGTCGCGTTAGCATCGCATCACATTTACATCATCTGCTACAATGCCAGTTGGTGCATATTTTTTAATTTTTTTTTTTAGAATTGTTTCATTTTTATATTGACATCTATTTAGTTTTATCTCAAGTGTCTATTTCACTATTAATTCTATTGATTTTGAGATGAAGTACTGTGTGCATACCGTGGACAGAAATCATACACGTGCCGCGCCAGTCATGCTCGTCAGTTCGGGGGAGGCGGCACGGCATGCAGATGCAGATGCAGATGCAGGGTGAATGGACTTTTGTTTTTTTTTTGTTTGTTTTTTTTTTTTAAAAAAAAAAAAAGAAAAAAAGAATCTTTCATAAACATTTTTAAATACCTTTTTATTTCCCCCTTTTACCCTTTTCGGCCGCGGCACATACCTGCGTCCTGACAAAGCTGTCCCTGCCCCTCCACAACCCCAACTGAAGCTTTCTTGTCTCGTCTCAAATTTTTTTTTTTTTAAACAACACAAAAAAAAAAAACACCACCTGTCTGTATCGTCTTCCACTACGCAAACGACATCCATCTGCTTCTTACGTGCCCCCGATTATCACCCCCGTTCATACCGTATACGTATCTCCCGGCATTCTTCTACAAGTTGCCGGCGAGCAGCTTGAGCCTCCTTGACCACGACGGGCTCAACCACGCGTCTAGAGCATCATGGCTGAGGCGGAGAGGGAAGACAATGGATTGCGGTTTGGTGAGGTTTTTCTTTCTTTCTTTCTTTCTTCTTTTTTTTTGTGCTTGCTTGCTTGCTTGTTGTGTCTTTTTTTTTTGCCTTTTTCTTTTGCCTTTTCTTTTTCCTTTTGCCATATTTGTGTCCTTTTCCTTGTTTTTAATATCCCTTCACCTCCGCACGACGTGACGTCAAGTGGCGTGCGAAACGCATCTCCTTCTTTCATCCCCCGTTGTGCATGCCGGCCAAGAACCGTAACTAATGACCGTTTTCTTGTAGAAAATCCCGTCATTCTGTACGTATATCGAGAATGGGGAACCCGCAGTCTCTTTCCACTGATGTGTCGGTTGCGGTCGTGAGCCGCTTTATCTTTTTTCATCCCCCCTTTCTTATCCCCCTCTTTTGTTTCTCTGTCTCGTTCCGTTTCTTGCTATTTTTTTCTTCTATTTTTTTTTTGGCTTTTCCTTTCTTTCATCCTTTCTTCCCCTATTCCATTCTTCCAAGAAAGGGCAAGAAAAAAAGCCCTACCCAGATCAAATAAAAGCAAAAATGAACCCCCCCCCTATCCAGAACTAAAACCTTTCTTTCTGTTTTCTTATTTTTCTCTCGTTATACATTGTTCTCACTATTCTCATTATGACCATCTTGTTAACATCCCCAGTGTGTGCGACATGCAGGAGAAATTTCGGACAGCCATTTACGAATTCGATAGCATGTAGGTCCTTTTTTTTTTTTTTCTGTTGTATTTTGTGCTGCTTTGTTTGCTGTGTTTTCTTGCCCTGGGTTTGTTCATGTATAGGTATAATTTTTTTTTCTTGAAAAAAAAAAGAAAAAGAAAAAGAAACAGAGAAACGAAGAAACAAAGAAATAGAGGTGGGGGGTGAAGGAGAGAAAGAGAAAAAAAAAGAGAGAGAGAGAAGGGGTTAAAAAAGATACAGAACAAATACTCACACAAACAGCGTCACCACCACTACCAAACTCCTCACCTTCGCCCAAGCCCTCCACATCCCCATCCACGCAACCACCCAAACAGCCTCCAAACTCGGCCCAACCGTCGACGCCCTCGCGCCCTTTCTGCCCGAACCCCCCCTCGACAAGACCAAGTTCTCCATGCTCATCCCCCCGCTCGCGGAGCGTCTGGCGCCCAACTCGCGCGTCGCTCTCGTGGGCATCGAATCCCACATCTGCATCACCCAGACGGCGCTGGATCTCCGCGACGCGGGCCACGTGCCCTACGTGATTGCCGATGCCGTGAGCAGCTGCAATGGCGGCGAGGTGCGCATTGCGCTGGACAGGCTGCGCGGGGAGGCGGGCGTCGTGGTCACCTCGTCGGAGAGCTGGATGTACGAGTGCGTGGGGGACGCGTCGAGTCCGGCCTTCCGGAGTCTGATTGGCGTGGTCAAGGGGGCCGTGGCGGAGACCAAGACTGTGTTGGAGAGGTTGCCGCCTGGATCCAAGATTTAAGGAAGACGGGGTGGATGAGGGACGTTGTCCGTGGTGAAACCATGTATGATCATGACGAGTGTGTGTGTGTGTGTGTGTGTGTGTGTGTGGAGAGAGGATTGTCTAGTTTACCTTTCGGGTATATACAACATATACCCATACATGTACTATGTTGCGTCTTTCTAGACATCAGGGGACGCAATGCGAGAAGAAGAAGAAAAATCACCTTGACACACCCATTCATCATGCAGTAGCCCCCCCCCCCCCCCCCCAAACCCCACATATCTAACGCTCTATCTCGCCCCCAGAGCTCATGCTCAACCGACTTGCATCGAATCTTGTATTGATCATCTTGTCGTCTACTCACAAGAAGAAACGTTGGCGCTACATGGCTGGGATTCGCGCTGCTCTTTCTTTTCCACTCCTCGCAAATGTGAATTACCTCTACACGACCCTCTAGGACCTTCTAGCAAAAGAAAAGAAGAAGAAGAAGAAGAAGAAAAAGGACAAAAGTCCCAACGTAAAGCCCCGTCTTTCATTTCATCATGAGAAATACAAAAACATGGGCGCTAAAGCACATCCTGGTCGTGCAACCCCAACCCCAACCAACCCCCGTCCCTCCAGTCGGTTTCTAGTCCTCTATTGTTGCAGAGCTTTTGGAAGATTTAGTCGTCGTCGTCGTCGGTGTCATCCAGGAGAATGCAGACGCCACCCCGACCGGGTTTGTTGACCGAGGAAGCGCGACTCCCTTATGGTCCTCTCGTCGCGGCATCGCGGTCTTGAGTTCTGCTCCCGAGCTGATGGAGCGCTTAACGTCCCACCGGTTGAGGACACTCGCTCCTCCGCCTCCCCCGTCGCCATTCAGACTTGCTTGGCTTTTGCGTCTTCCGTTGTTGCTCGGTTTGGCGGGCGCAGGCTGCCAGGGTTCGTATGCGGCGGTACTGGCCTTGGCGGTCGAGTGGGAGCTTGATTTCAGGGGTTTGAGTACTTTCATATTGCGACTGCTCCGGCCTGCTGGTTGGTATCCGCTTAAATTGCCGGTTTCGCGCGCGGTTCCGTCCGACGCCGGTCCGGTGCTGTTGTGACGCCATGAACCCCATATCCCTGTAGATGCCGAGGACTCTCTCCGCGAGCCGTCTGCTGACATGCTGCCGGCCCCGTCCTTGACACTGTGCTCCGAGCCCGCCATATCTGCTGGGTTGCCGCCTTCCATTTCCCCGCCCTGTTCAGACATTGTGGGCCTTTCATCGGATTTCCGGTATGCTGCATCTTGCTCCCTGGTCCCGCGAGGCGAGGCCGCCCGGGTGTCCAATCCATTTCTGTCGTCTTCTGCTGCTCCTGCTGCTGCTCCTGCTGCTGCTCCTGCTGCTGCTCCTGCTGCTCCTCCTCCTTCTCCTCCTGCTGCTGCTGCTCCTCCTCCTCCTCCTCCTCCTGCTGCTGCTTGCGGTGGCGTACTCCGAATACTGGTGCCATTCTCTGTAGTCTGACCATATGCTAGCCCCCTGAGCACAAAAGGTGTCGCATTCGCATTCAACCTGGGCTTCCCCGGTACCGTGTTGCTTGTGCAGATGTTACGAAACAGGTTCTCGTCTTCTGGCCTGACAAACGGTACTCGCAGTCGCTCCTGCTCGACTCCGTACAGAATCATGGTGTTTTGCGAAAAGAGAACATCAGCCGAGTGAGCTCGCAACGCATCGCTTCCAATGTAGATTCGTATCCCCTTTTGATCAGCTGCAGACTTGGTCGGCTCAATGCTCCCCGAGACCTCAAACATGACCGCCATGGAAGGGACAGCCCCGTTGGATGCAGTATTGCGATTCTCATGTCGCGTCACCACTGCCTCAGCCAAGTACACGTTCAGTCGAATCCGACACACTCCATGGCTATCGCGTTCCACTTCCTCCAAGAGATCCAGTTCCTTGAGCAGGGAGGACTCGACGATAGATTTCTGAGAGCCGGTACAGACATCAGCATACAGGAGTGTTCGGTGGGCGAAATTCGTGGTTAACCAGCAGCGGATGATGGACGGCACACTGCCCAAGACATATAGAGATGCAGGTGGTCCGGGAATGTCAAAGGATGAAACATCGTCGTCCCCCGCGGCGTAGTTGTTGTCGAGCCCAAGACTGCTTGCGCGGCCCGAAGCCACCGAGTGATGTGAATGTATAGAATGGCCGGCAGAACTATGCCTTCCGTCAGACTTGTGTGAAAGAGAACGTTCCAGCATCAGACCGCTTCCTGGCCGTATCGCTCCAAACTCTTCCGACTGTCGATAGCTTTGTCCGCCCCAACTAGAGCCGTGTAGCGCACTCTCATCGAACCTGACACTATTAGCTCGTGACGCCGCTCCACGGCGTACCGGCTCTTCCTCAGCTGGTCCCAGGTGCAGCGAGCCGAGTAGTTCCTCTCCCTGCTCATCCAAATCATCAAAAACATCATTGTGGGGTATCTGAACAGGACCTGCCATGAAGCATCAGTATCCATGAGTTTGAATATGGGTGGGGATGAAAAAGAAAGGGAAGAAAAAAAAAATGATATAAAAAAAAAAAAGAGGACCAAAGGCAACGTCAATTCCATGCATGGAGTCGTTTTGTTACCTTGATGTGGCGTACCGCCCAAGACACCAGGAAAGGGCGAGTTCCACACGGATTTTAGCGCTAAATCGTCGGCATTGCGTTTCTCCAATCTCAACAGTCTCTCGGCGTGGCTCGACTGGGTATACTGAACCTGCTTGACCTCCATCTGTAGATTATACAGATCGTCGCGGGTGATGGGAAACCGAGCGTCCATCCTCGCAGGTCAGCAGTAGGGCGTGGGGGGCTCATCAGCGTCATGAGCTAGGCCGAGACGGAAGCGAGACGGGACGAGATGAGCCGAGACTAGACCAGACGAGAGACGAGACGAGACGAGACGAGAGACGAGACGAGACGAGACGGGACGGGATGACACGAGACGGTTAGGTTAGGTTAGGTGACGGGACGGTTACGGGACAGTGGGAGGACCGAAAGAGCAGACAAGCAAGCAATCAAGCAATCAAAGAGTCAAACAAGAGTCGAGATGAGCATGCAAAGTTGATGGCTTGAGATGAATTGGCCGGGTGAGTCTTGCAGGACTAGCGGCCCACCCGCGCCACATGTACCGTCACGTATTGCCATGTACCGCAATATACAGCATTGTACCGCCGTGCATGTACCGCGCATGTACTCATGCGCCCACTCCGCTGCGTAACAGTACCCATTGTGCCCATCTGTCACAGTGCCGCCACAAGCAATGAGTGACTCCACTAGACAAGGACCAGCAACATGCAGCCATCAGAGAGAAAGCAGAGAAACCCGGACAAACCACACCGACCAGTCAAAGCCGGCAAACCAGAAAAACCAGGCAAACCCGGCAAACCAGACAAACCAGACAAACCATGACATCCCATCGCATCTGCGGACCAGTTGCTGGACCAGATGCAACCGCAACACAAGACTGACATTGGTTGAAAGCAGATTGCACAGCGGCATGCATCCTCGGCCATTTGCTTTTCGATACCACCTCCCCTCAACAGAGCCAACACTGAGAACGAGATGGAAAACAGGAACCCCCCCTCTTGCCACACCACACATGAGCGGGCGCGGGATGTATGACGTCCGCAAAGAAAAGATGCCATTTGTGATTTGACAAGTCTGCAAGATGGCCAAAGTGTTTCTATTCTATCATGGATTCTCTATAGGAATCGTCGATTGCCATCGCGGCATGCCGGCATGTCATCGTGTCCGTGGCCCGTGACTACGATCCGACGACGCGATTCAGGACCTTCCACCCAGGGAACACGTATCCAGCATATTCGTCTTGCTCAGACAAGCTTCGCCACTCCTCGCCGATATGGCTTTCAATCTCATCGTACAAGACTCGGTACGCATCCCCGCTCATGTGAAGTCCGTCTGGTAAAAGACTGTCCAGACCCCCCTGCCTACCATTTTCGGGAGAGCCCAGCCATGGGCCACCGGGTTTATAGTCCTGTGGCGTCATGTCTATGGCCTTGTCCATTATCGCTTTCCACAGATCAATCAAGACAACACCGGGATTTTCGCGCGCCACCTCGCGGGCTTTCTCCGAGTACGCAGCACTGGTGGCGGATGTCCTCTGTGTCGACGCATGTCCATTCGCCACGTCGATCTTGGCCAGCTTAATCTCATCCACTGGCGGAGGGACGACCAGTAATATTTTGGCGTTGTGTTGCTTGATATGTGGGTGCGTGATAATTTTGGTCAAGTTGTCCTTGTAGTCTTCAATGGGGACATGCTGACAAGAGGTTGGCAGTGGAAGCACGGCATCGTTGGCCCCAAACAGGACCACCTGTGATTCAACAAGTGTTACTTTGGGATTTTCTTTTCGTTTCTGTTCTTTTTTTTTTCTTTTTTCTTTTTCTTTCTTTCTTTCTTTTCTTTTCTTTTTTTTTTTAACGAGAAGAGACCACATCTTAGTTCATACAAGATACTTTAATTTTGGGCCTGACGGAGTCGGCTCCGGGAAGATCTCGGTGAGGTATTTGATCGCATTGGCAGTATTCCAACCGGAAAAGCCACGGTTAACTATATCAAGACGTCGAATAAAGCCTGAGTATTTTTTTTTTCTCAACGTTAGAAAGGTGATGGCATTGAGAAACAGATCAGGGAGGAATTGGAGACATATGGCTGCAGAGAGGGATGTTTTTTTACGAGACTGAAGATCTGCCTGAAAGGAAAAGCCACCTTGCGAGTCGATAGACTGCTGCAGCAAAGAGTCGCCAAACAGAACGAGTTGGGGATACGGGGCCTGGTATCAAGTCAATGTCGTCGTACATGGCACATTGCACATCCATGAGGCTTGATCATGTCCATGCTCCCACTTACGGCCATTCTGTGTCTGGACTCTGTAGCACTGAGGTGGCGTCAAGACTTGGTATTTCTGGCTACTTAGATTGTGCGAGCGTCGAAGTTGTTCGTCCTATTACGAGCGAGTTCCATCTCCCACGACAGTCAGAAAGTTCCCAAGTACGAAACAACCAAGAAACCTCAAGTGGGGGGGTTTACCAGTACCCCGATCATGGCTTACATAGCCCATGTCACGTCAATCAATGCGGTCCGTCTACACGTAGTGTGAGGTAGTGGTAGTGTTGCAGGGGTTATGGAGACGAACTCTCGACTTCTCGATGATAAATCCCAAGGTTCACACCATCGTCTATCGATAACCCGCAGAACCACTTTTTTTTTCTTACCCCGTCGTCCCATTTCAGCCAAAAAAAAATTGGTCGTCATGTTCGGGTATCTCACCATCCCAGTGCTCGAAAGTTTGACTTCGCTCGCAACCGCTGCATGCCTGGCTTTTTACTTGGCCAGAAAAGACGCCAATCCTTGAGCTCAGCTTCCAGACGTGATAGTCTTCAAGCATTGTAGCCATGGCCACCTCTCTTGCCGCGCAGTTGGCGCAAATCGCCGCCAACTCCAAGGCAACCCTTAATGTCAAGGCACAAAAAGCTGCCCATTCCAAGTCATTGATCTGGGAGCCTCGAGTCGCGGCCACACAAAACTACCAGTCGCTCTTCACGATTTGCTATTCCGGATTCGAAGAGTTGTGTCAACTAGACAACCGATTCGTGCGATTCCAGTCAACAATATTTAGCGAAGATAGCCAGACCCAGGACCGCACTCAACTATCTATCGCCGACAACGAGCAATTGGATCGCCATATAGAGGCCTTCCTTCGCCTGACCGGCAGTAGACTAAGACTCATGCCTGCGATCAAGGCCATCGAATGGCTTGTCCGTCGATTCCGGTAAGCGCCGTCTCCCATGGTGTCGTCAAGTTCGTCACGCCTCACAAGAGACAAATGAACTTGCACTAATAATATTATTTCGTCAGCATTCACGAAGAAAATACGGCCCTCGTGCTCATGACGTTTCTTCCATATCACACCATTCCGGCGTTCGCGACGCTTCTTTCCATTTTGCCCTCGAAGCTACCCCACGAGTTCCGTTTTCTCGACCCTTATGTTCGATCAATCACTCCGCCTCCAAGATCAGTTCTGGTTCATGAGGCGGTGCATCATCCTCAGTTCCTCTCCTCCATCTCTGAATACACTCTCGAGTCTTGCAGGAGACAATACCAGTACCCCGCTCTCATCGTTTTCTGGGGTGGGATCATGACCGAGGCGGTCAACGGCATAATCGACAGGACAAGATCTGGCCGAGCTGCGGTGCAAAGCGACAACACACAGGCTCTCCTGCACAGGATTGGGCCGATTTTTGCCGAATCTCTCGTGATGAAAAAGGTTCCCAGTCTGCAAATTGCTTCGTACATGGCAATGGCTGTTTTTGTCTCCAAAGGAAACCTGGAGGACGTTGCAGTAACCGCCTTCATGCAGCAAACCGTTCATGGATGGACACAGGAGACCGTACGCCCTGGGCTTGTATGCCTGGCCATTTTGGCTCAGTTCAGGTCGGCAAAGCAAATGAGCAGCAAAGTCACAAAAGCACTCATGAAAGTGCAGAATATTGGTCCACTCTTGGTCGATATTGGTCGCGAACGAAGGGTTGACAAGCTGGCCAACGGCCTTTGCCTTGCCTTGATTGAGAGATTCACGAAAAAGGGAGACTCCCGCGGCCTGTCTACGATCATGTCCATACTAGACAGTCAGATCCTCAAGGAGAAGCAGATCACGGTCATTTTCAAGTCCCTTCTTCTGAAAGCATTAAAGCTTGACGATAGTAATGATCAAGACGGCGCACTGCGACGCGAGCTCGGTTCCGCCCTCATTTCTCTTTCACAAACCACTGGCAAGTCCGGCGACATCATTCAATCCGTTATTCAGGACGTCGAATTCGATATTGAGGAACTTGAGATGAAGTTGGATCTTTCCTTCAGAGCTAGAAAGTTGCCCGCGACTGAAACAAACGGTACGGAGGAGGTGCAGCCAGTCAAGAAGCCGCAAGATTTAAATATCCCTGTTGAGCAACTGGCGTCGAACAAATCCCAAGGACTCTCGAAATGTCTGCTGCCGGAGCCAAATGAGCTGTTCGAAGAATTTAGCCAGCTGTTTTTCTCAATTGTGTCGCAGAATACCCAACAGACGGAAATGACATCCAAGTTCGACGAGATTCCCGCGCTGGGACGAAAAACAGCACTGCAAGATTGCACGTATTTCAGCTTCTTCATTCGAATCTGGTGTGGCCCGTATCCTGCGCTCGCCCGGATGGCCGCTCTCAACATGGCTAAGCAACGATTACAATCTCGTGACGAGGCCAACGTCGATGTTCAAGCTCTGATTCCCTACGCCATTGCTGCCCTCAGCGATCCGTCAAAGCGAGTCCGGCAAGCGGCTGCCAATCTTATTGCCGCCATGACTGAACTGTATTCGCCGCCCATCGCAGCCAAGTCGATGAAGACCTGGGGGTCTGACTTGCTTTACGGGAAGGAGAAAGACAAGAGTGCGCTTGCGCCTGATGTTGTCGCCAAACTGTTGCATCTGCAAATTCTGCCGACGGCCGAGGAGTGCGTCATGGACTCCGAGCACATTTCCTCCGTCCTCAGATCCGTTATTGAACAAGGAAGATACCAGGTGACCCCTCCACCGACTCTGGACAAAAAGGACCATATGAGCCAATCTACCAGGGTGGCCGTGCTCACATTCCTCGCCGCCCATGCTGAGGCAACACCGTTGCTGCAAGTGAAGAGCAGACTCTTGAAATCACTGAACGAGGTCAAGGGCGCCGGCAGCACGACCAGAACCAAGGTTCTACTGCCACTATTGAAGTGGTGGGCCGCTTTGAGCGAGGACGAGATTACGAAGCGCTGTTGCGCGGAGCAGCTGGACGCGACAGCCTTGGATTCTCGATTCGTCGACGTGACTGTACCCAATGATGTGGATGGTATCGGCGCGCTCATTGATATTATTCAGCATACCGAACAGCGACACAAAACTAACCTCGTATGTGCCGTCTTTGGCCGACTCAAGCGCATGTGGCCGTCCATGAAGGACGACGTCAAATTCAGTATTGCTGAGCAATGTCTGTTGATCTCCCACGATCCCAAAGGCCCAGAAGATACAAACTCCACCGCATCGACCGAGGCGGCCGACTTACTCCGCGTGGTTCCTCTCACGACAGATATTTTATCTTTCTTTTTGGCCTCGGTGCAGACTGGCACGAAGATGATCACGGAGCCACTTCCTGATAAGAGACGGAGAACAAGCTCTTCTGACGCAAACAGGATTCTGATTACCCAAGTCACGCCGGAATTGAGTGAAGCTTTACGCAAATTCACCTTTGTCTTGCAGCTTGTCGATAACTCTGACCCTGTGTCGCATCCCGAGTTGCTAGACGGCCTTTTCACGGCCCTCTCAGAGCTGCAGCACTTCAGAACTGTCGTCGGCTCGGAGCTCGGATATCTGCAGAATCTCATTCTTCGCAGTCTCCTGGCCATGATGCCTGCTTACAAGGCAGACAAGGAGCTGAAGATCGATAGCTCCGGCGGCTATGGCGATCTGCTTGTCAACTGTATTCAGAAGTCATCAAGTCCCGTGGTCCAAAATTCTGCGCTGCTTTTGGTGGCCAACTTGGCGACAACGGCACCGAATCTTGTTCTGCACAGCGTCATGCCAATCTTCACCTTCATGGGCACGTCCGTCTTGCGGCAAAGCGACGACTACTCAGCCCATGTGGTTGCGCAGACCATCAAAGAGGTCATTCCACCCTTGATTGGGTCCCTTCGCAAAGGCAAGAATAGCCCTGTTGCTGGCGCCTCGGAAATTCTTGTCAGCTTCACTACCGCATACGAACACATACCGTCACACAGACGCCAGGGGTTGTTTGTAGCCCTTGTCGAAACTCTTGGACCGCGGGACTTCCTTTTCGCGCTCATTAGCATGCTGGTGGACCGCTACGACACGAGCGAGGCGCTGCTCTCTTTCATCGTCGAGCTTCTCAACCACTTCGACATCAAGACACAGCTTGAGACTTTTGTCAAGGTGTTGGATCTTGTAGCGGACCTCTTCACGCCCAAGCCGAGCATATCCTTTGTGCTACTGGGCATTAGCGAGGACGGCAACGACAAAGACATCGAAAAGGTTGCCCTCCGACAGCTCTCCGCTCTTCCTAGCTTTTTGGCCAACAAGAAACTGCGAATGCAGATTAGCAAGCTGGTGGATCGTGAAGACATGGATGCGGCGGAAGTTCGAGAGCTGTACTCGTCTCTTCTGGAAAAGGTTCTCGTCCTGGCGGACACTGTCAAGACGAACAAGGCTCTGCACGGACGATGTGGCTCCGCGTTGTCGAACCTGCTGAACTTGCTGTCCACTGGAGAGTTTATCAAGGCTGTGGAGAACCTACTAGACAGACCTGATCTTGGTCTACGCCAAAAGGTCCTTCGTGCCCTGGAAGTGCGCGTTGAGACGGAGAGCAACTCAGACGCTGCTTCTCGAAATGCCCTTCTTTCTTTCCTGCCACAACTCACGGCCGCCATTCGGGAGTCCAAGGACATTCGTTACAAGCATACCGCTGTCACCTGTGTGGACAAGATTGCAGAGAAGTATGGCAAGAAGGATGTGGAAGCTGTTGTGGCTGCTGGCGAGACCATCGCCGGCCCGCACTGCTTGGGACAGGAGGACCAGCGCCTGCGCGTCATGGCCTTATTGTGCTTGACATCATTGGTTGATGTGCTTCAAGACGCCGTGGTCCCGATCCTGCCGGTAGCCACTCCGCAAGCCATTGCGTATCTGGAAGCCAGCTTGGAGGGCGAGGACGTGAATGAAGAATTGCATTCGGCCTGTTATGGTTTCATCAGCTCTCTAGCAGAGCATCTCCCTTACATGCTGTCGACGCACCTGGACAAAATACTGGGCATTTCCTACCAGTCGGCGGAATCCGGTTTGGATCAAGATGCAGATGAGAGCAGAACGGGCTGTCTCGAGATCTTGGCCAAAAAACTTGATGCCAAGGGGTTCTTTGCTGGTCTGGATCGCAGCTGGGATAAAGCCGTGGAGGCAGGTTTTACGGTGAGTGTCAATCTCCACTTCTTCTTCTTCTTCTTCTTCTTCTTCTTCTTCTTCTTCTTCTTCTTCTTCTTCTTCTTCTTCTTCTTCTTCTTCTTCTTCTTCTTCTTCTTCTTCTTCTTCTTCTTCTTCTTCTTCTTCTTCTTTTCTTCTTCTTCTTTTTTCCTTCTTT
>AFRA01000213.1:0-41134 GCA_000223055.1 Claviceps fusiformis PRL 1980
ATTATAATATTATAAGTCTTAATTATAAATAGAGTTAATATTAAATTTATATATTTATATTTTATAATAAATTATAAATTTTTAATTATAGGATTTTATTTAGTATAAAAAAAAATAAAATAAAGATTTATTTTAAATTTACACTAAATCTAAAACTTAATTATTCTCTCTAGCTATTTATGCTTTAACCTTAAGAGTCTTAAGTTTAATTAACGCTCTTTAGTGCTTATTCTTTTGCTTAATCTCTCTTTAAATAGCATTAACCTTAGCTTATACTCATTAAATATTTACTTCACACTTTTATATATTAATAGTACTTTATCCTTATAATTACATTGCTATTTGTTGTAAGTTGCTTTATAATTAGCGATTTCTATAAAGTCAAGCTTATTAGCATTAGAATTAATCTAAAATTAATCTAGAACTAACACTTATACCCTATCCTAGGTGTTTATAGCTGGCGCTAGGGAACACCACTTAAGGTTATACTATAGTCCAACTGTGTATTGTTATTATTATTAAGGTTAAATACAAGCCTATGCAATAAGGAGTTAGTAGTGTCTAACATGCTTAGGCTTCTAGCCTAAGAGCTAGCGTAGCTTTATGTGTTTTCTAAGTCCAACCCTAGCTCCGCTATAGGACTTAAGGGTTATAGTTAATTACGCCGCTACTGTTGTTTCTACTCTATATCACATTAGTATATATATAAAAAAACATATACTAATATCTCTTACTTTTTCTACTTTTCTAGTTTATAAACCTTCCTTATAAGGATATATTTTAATAACTTATCTATATCTAAAACCCACGCTTTATGCAATCCTTTTATAGAAGATCCTAGTCTAACTAGCAGCTTAATTAGATAGCATAAAGCAATAAAACGTATCTACCTAACTAGTAATATATATTAAAATATAGTATCTCTACTACATTATTATTTAATAGAAGTATATCCCAGTCTTTTGCCGGCATAGGCAATGTAGCGCAATATAATCTAAAGCGAATTATAGGGCGTTATTTATATTATACCTATTTCTTTATAAAAGGCTAAAGCTCTAGAAGAGTAGTAGTTAGGCAATATAAATAATTCTAAATTAATCTAGAATTAAATACATACTAAGTATTAAGCTATAAAGTTTATTATACTATAAAATAGATTAAGCTTTTAAAAGGGAAAGTAAACGTTCACGCTTTCTATTTAGCCTAGTATCTATATTAGAGCAATATTTTTCAATGCCTCTTTAGAAATAAGTATAACAGAAGCGAATGCATTATTATGCTTACCATTCCCAATCCCGCTTTTCAGTATCATAATTATTCTACAGATATAAGCCAAGACCTTTATAGAAATTAGTATATATATATAGTTTAGAAATAATAAAAATTTAGAAATACCTTATGCACATTGCCAATCTTAATTAAGTATAACTCTAATAATTAATTAATATTCTACTAAAGTTAATATATCTTATTCTAAGAGATACTTCCACTATACAGTAATATTAAACTTTTTAGATAAAAGTTTAAATATAGTACAAAACATATAGTAATACATATTATATATCTTACTATTTATAAATACGTAAAGTAAAGGTATAGCTATAAATATTATTAGTAATAAATAGTATAAGAAAGACAAAAAAAAAATACCTTTTTTAAGCACTAGACTGTACTATACCTAAATAAGTTTAATATTACTATACTCTTAAAGATATTTATAATTTATATTAAGGGAAAAATGATTTATTTAGGTGTGTTTCTACTAAAGCGCCTATTAGCTATAGAAACAGATTACTATCCAATGTGTTCCATTATTAATAAAGTGTTAAATCCACTAATTTATTAGTTCTATATACAATATCTATTGTTTTAAAACACTAACCTAAGCTTTATCTTATTATTAAGTAAGGTATTTATAAAAGACAGCTAATCGCAATAACCCTAAAGGAAAGAGAATTATTTACTCTTTTTAGAGAATTGCATAAATATAGTTAGTATTTACTAGGCTATAATAGATATTAAAGAGACATTTCCCTTTATTCTTATTTATAAACTGTATAAGTTTAGTCGATTTAAGAAAGCTATCTATTTTTATATACATTTAATTAGCGTTTAAATTAATCCTAAATCGAATTCGCTCTCTGCTTAAGGTGCCTTACTTAGACTTGTATAAGGTTTACTAATCTAATATATAACGCATATTAAGCTAGATATAATTAATAAAGGGACCTTAAAGGGTGGCAGTAGGGAATGTTTATATTCTCCATAGAAGGATATAATAATCTAAGGAGTTATTACAATTAATGTTAGGATAAAGAAATTGTATGTAATATTGCATGTTACCTATTTAAGCTCTATATTACTATTAAGATAGTTATAATCTAAATAAATTAGTGCTTTTTACTTATATTTATAATTAGAGTAGAATAAGTTTTTATTAAATATTTACTATATATTGTTTTTCTTTATAAATTATTTATAAAAAAAGAGCATTCCTTATTAAAATAATTTAAATGCGTATTTTTAATAATACTTTTAATATCATCATAATAATCCACAAACTCTTGTTAGGTAAGACTATAAAAGTGATTTTTATTTCAGTTAAATTCTTCTATATCTCAATTACAGCAGCGAATATAAAGTTATTTAAATTATATAAACTGCCCAAATTAAGATTATTTAATTATAAGCTAACAAGAATCAGTATATAGTTAGCAAGATATTTTTTATTTAAATTTATTAAGGATTGCAAGAGCCTAACTATATATAAATAAGACATTAGATAATAACTAAATATAGTAAATAAATCTATAGATATTATATACCTTATTACTCTTTTTTAAGTTATAATTTCATAGATCTTTTCCTAAATTTTTAACATAGAGTCTAATAACTTAGATATAATAACTATATAACTAGAATAATATAGGGTAGGGGCAAGATTTAGATAGGCTTTTCCTCTAGTATATTAATACTTATAAAGTTAAATAGGTACAGATCCTATTGCAGTAGAAGTTATAGTCTCTAGAGGGTAAGATTATTTAATTCTATATTAAATGCACTTCTAAGGGCGAGATACATCCTCTTTTAATAAAGCCTCTATTAGAATTATATATATAATACTATTTAATAACATCTATAGCATTTTAGGAATTAATATAGCGTAGAATACTTCACTAGTAGATAATACTTTCTATTATTAGAGTAAAGAGTGGTCACTAAATATATATCTTAAGAGTATTAATAGCTGCTTATTAAAATATACCTAGTATATTCTTAGTAAATAAATAATATAAAAATAGAAATACCTTTATTTTACCTAATTCTAAGGAATATACTTTAGGGCTAGTTTAGGAAATATTTTATATTATAATATATTATTAAGGTCTCCAAAATCACCTAGATTAATACCTAAATTATTATATATATTTAGTAAATCTAGGAAAATATTATTATCTATAGTTTCTTCTATTACATTTTTTAATATATTTAATTTAATAGGGAATAATATAAACAAAGAAAGTATAAAGAATTATATTTAATAAAGACAGATTTCCTTTGCAATGCAATTAGAATCCAATCCCAATTCAATCCTAAATTAAATCTAAATCGATCTCTATAGAAAATTTTCTATAGGAAATTAGTAGGAATTGCACGCAACACCGCGCGCCACGGTCGCTGATCTCAGCCAATCAAATTATAGTGTGGGCTCCACCACAACCTCAGCTGAGGTCAGTGCCCCACCTCACCTCAGGTCAGCTCACTCGAAAAACCTCAGTTGAGCTGTAGACTCGGGTTTTCCCTGTCCCTCCAAATCAGCACGAATACGCACCCATGCGCTAGTCTCGGACGACAATCCAGGCCAGAGCATGTGTATCGTGTATCCGCAGTGCGTGACGCATGCACCGGTGTACACTGAGGCATGTTTTTTTTTTAATCCCACTTGGCTCTGCGATGCCCAGCGCGGACACGCACACCATCTTTGGCATTGTGCTTGACATGTGTGTCATTTCTGCTGTCGTTGTGTTCGTCGTCTCGGCCGCTGTTGTTTGTCCTCATCTAGCCTGGATTGCAATCATGGGCAACGACAGCCTCACACGTATATAAACACGACAAGTGCTTCTTGTTGGTCCTGCCTTTTCCATCTCGAACAGCCGCATCGCATCGTGTCTACTTCTACAAAGGACTAACCAGCCACAGGTATCATACTCTGCAACTTTTCATCCACTCGTTGAGATTCTTGGTCGTTTTCTTCTCTCTTTTTTTCTTCCTTCAGACATTCGTTCTTCCAATCTTCGTCTCCATCATTGTCAAGATGCATTCCAACGCTCTTCTCACCCTTTCGGCCCTCGCCTCTGTTGGCCTTGCACAGCTGGATATTGTGAATGATGTGCCCAAGGTGTTGACTGGGAACCTGCCAGTTGGAAACGTACCAGTCGGAAACGTACCAGTCGGAAACGTACCAGTCGGAAACGTACCAGTCGGAAACGTACCAGTCGGAAACGTACCAGTCGGAAACGTACCAGTCGGAAACGTACCAGTCGGAAACGTACCAGTCGGAAACGTACCAGTTGGAAACGTACCAGTCGGAGACGTGCCGGTCGAAAACGTACCAGTCGGAAACCTGCCGGTCGGAAACGTACCAGTCGGAAACCTGCCGGTCGGAAACGTACCAGTCGGAAACCTGCCCGTCGGTGAGGTGCCGCCCATCAAGTTGCCAGTCGATAACCTGCCGCCCCTCAACCCACCGGTCGTTGACCCCCCCGCGATCCTGTCGCCCCTGGTCTTGCCGACGGTGACCCTGCCGACGATAGTCTTGCCGACCGCCACCGCCACCGCAACCGTCACCGTTCCGACGACCCTGACCCCTACTCCCATGGTGACAGCCTTGCCGGCGTCGCTGTCGACCATGAGGATCGTGGCCTCGGGCATGGTCAACGACACGGCGCCCGTCCTCGTCACAAAGGTTGTCACGGCCTTTACGACATACTGTCCCGGACCGACAACCATTTGCATCGGCGACAAGACGTATACCGTCACGGAGCCGACCACTCTGACGATTGAGGACTGTCCCTGTACCATTGTCGAGGTACGAAAACACTTTTCTTTTCACACACGAAAAAGAAGAGCAAAAGAAAGAAAAAGAAAGAAACAGAAACAGATTGTATTGGTACTGACCTAGACTCTAGACGCACGGCTCCCCGCCCCCGGGTCCCGTCATGCCTACTTCCCCTGCCACGCCCGGCAACGGCACCAAGAAACCGGGTACCAACATGCCCGGCACCAACATGCCCGGCACCAACATGCCCGGCACCAACATGCCCGGCACCAACATGCCCGGCACCATCATGCCCGGCACCGACATGCCCGGCACCGACATGCCCGGCACCAACATGCCCGGCAACCCCAACATTCCCACCGTCGCCGGCAGCGCCTCCACCAGCTCCATCACCTACAGCCTCGCCATCATCGCAGCCGGTCTCGTCGCCGCGATGGCCCTGTAAGGAACGAGCACATAACGGCTCCGTCCGGACGAGCATCAATATACAAGTCCACCCAACGAGACCAAATTCGATCAACGTGACGGAAAAGTCGGGGGCAATTCTGTTTTTCTTTTTCTTTTCTTTTCATTTTCATCTTCTTTTTGCCAGAAAACGGTGTAATTTCTTCGGATAAACGTGACATGCTTGTCTTTGTTTCCTTTGTTATTTGCCCTCTATCCGTTTGACGGAGAGGTTATTATTTTCGAGACTGTGTCTTTTCTTCTTCTCCATTCTTGTCTTCTTCTATTTTTTTTTGGTGGTTTTTCTCTTCATTCTGACTGGGAGGGTTTGGTGTCCCTGCCGACAAGTTGTTCATGTCGTGGCCTCGTTAGACTCGCATAATCAATGTCATCTTTTATAAAGCATCCTTGCATCCCTTTCTGCCCCGGGGCATGCACATGCATATCTTCTCGCTTGCGTGTCGTGCCAGTTGTGGTGCGTGACGTCCAAATCAAATTTTGTTCAAATATCCTGTTCTGCTCGGGGCACACGCAAATGTCGCCTCGCCCTCGTCTTGTGGTGTCGTTGTCCAAAATGATCCTTTATAAAACATCATCTTCTGCCTTGGGCACACAGATTTCTCGCTCCGGTCTTTGGTGTGTCGTGCCGGTCGTGATGCGTGCGTTATCTGTAGACTCCATATCGTCTTGTATTCATCATCCGGTTTGGCTCCAAACATGCAAAAATTTCTCGCTCCAGCCTCGTGTACCGTGCCACTCGTAATATGTGTCTCGGACCCTTGAAATCAATGTTTTCTTTTATGAACCATCCTGTTCTGCTCCTGGCACGCATAATCTCTCCCACGCTGCATGTCTCGTGCCAGTGATGCGTGTCGTCGACTTTGGGATGGGTATGTGAGTGGTGGTTGCATACAATGAAATTTCGTGTACTCCTCGTGTCGGTCGGTATCTTTTTTAATTTCTGCCAATGAAATGCTCGTGCTTGTCCCTTTTGCTCATTGTGTTTCAGGCGCGGTGTTGGTGTTCATTCCGAACGCATGTTGCGCCTGTATGTCGTCCTATCGGCGCCAAGACGAAAGAATGCATCCTTTCCTTTCCTTTCATCTCCTGTCATCCGTTCTCACGGCATCTCAGGGCAGCTCAGCCGGCGACTTCCCCAACCGAGAAGCCCCCTCGACGTGCAACTCCACGGCAGCCATATTCCGAGCACAAGGACTGACGTCCTCGGCCGCCGCCACGGCCGCCGCCACGGCCGCCGCCCTTGCCTGCCTCCTCGCCGCCTCCACCAACCGCTCCACGAGCGTGCCATGACTCTTCAGAATCGTCTTCTTGACCAGGCCCGCCACGAGGATATTACACCTCAGGTCGACGTCCTCGCGCAGATACAAGCCCTGCGCGGGCGCCTTGAGACCCAGCTCGACGGGCTCGAGCGGCTCCCCCGGCACGCACCCGCCGACGGACCACTTGGAGCGCGTTTCCACCCCCATGGGCGCGTAGCAGTGCGTCTGCAGCCCGCGCGGCAGATCGTGAAAGGCACACGTGTAGGTGACGTGGCCCAGGCCGAGGCCCAGGGGAAGGTGGGCCACCTTGTCGGTGAGGGAGTACCATGTGCAGCCGCGCTCGTCGTCGGGCGAGTGCGCAGGAGGCGGGATGCGATGCCGTTCCTGGACGAGCGGGTTGAGGTCGATCATGGATTCGTGGTCGTGGAGGAAGGCGACGGCCACGTCGCGGGAGATGCCCTGGGGGAGAGGCGTCACCGAGGTGAAGAGGGTGCGTGAGGGCATGGTGGTGGTGATGATGATGGTGATAAAAAACAATGCGTATGAATGCAAGGATGCAAGGAGAGTCGGACTCGCTCTTTTCCTTTTCCCACATCACGCACGGAGCGAGCAAAGGCGTCGTTGTAACTTGTCAGCCTCACGAGTCACAATCTGTCAGCCTCAACCCCGCTGACAGTGGGTCGTAGGTATTCCCCGAAACTTGTTACACCAAATTTCCGTGGCAAACCGTTCCGAATACCTGCACTCGCTGTTGGCCTTTCTTCAAAGTCGTCAAGCAAGCGAGCAAGCAGGTCACTGGACCCACCAGCATGTTGTACTTCAGAGATACCTCTACAAAGCAGTTAATTGGTACGTCTTGTCATGTGTAGAATGCGCATGTATTTCCGTACTTAGCAAAGGAAAATTATAGTCACGTTCCTCTAAAGTATATTCACGTACCTGACCCCGTCAAAACTTTTCCTGTTCCCATACCCGTTCCCTCGTTGATGCATATTTCGTCACGCTTGTTTTATGTACAGAATAAAATACTAGTTTCATCATGTCTGCCTAGGCAGGATTCTCAGCAGGATTCTCAGCAGGATTCTCAGCAGGAGTCCGTTTTGTCACCTCTTTCAACGCCTCCTAATGATCCTACACACATCGACGCACTTCCACCTACCGGCAGTACCACGTACCTAGCATTCATGTAGTAGTCGTCTCAAGAAACCCCAAACCCACAGCCCCCTCTAAATCTCCCGACACCATCGTGCCAAAAGGGGAGTCAGCTTGACGGCCGTCGGCACCTCTTCCAGCGCAACGTCCACCTTCCACATCTTGCCGTCCAAGCCCCCATGCCCTGCGCTCCTGTTGCCGCCGCCGATGCCCGCCGGCACCAAGAGTCCCAGAGAAATGAGCCGTTCCCAAGCGATGCCCGCGACACCACGGCTCCATACCCGAGCCAGGCCTCCCAGAGCCAGCATCCCCGCCGTGGATGACTGCACTCGCTGCTTGGCCATGAGCGAGCTGTACTCGTCGTAGGCCATGGCAAAGTTGACCGTATCTGTGTGAGCCACAATGTCCAGCCTTGCCGCCGAGATGAGCATGGCGAGATCCAGATCCGATAGCGTGGATAGGAGCTGCAGCCGCGAGTCTGGCGGAGCCAGCGATGTCACCTCCGACATGGCTGTTGGGCTGACAAGCGTCATGTTCCTGGCCGAAAGCGACGACAGAGGGAGAATCCACTCTGTGAAGAATGCAGCCGCCGACTTTGTCGTGAAGAAATGATACTGGAGCAGGTGTTGGAATGGTCGTTGCTTGTAGAGCTCCTCAATCTTGTGCGTCCAGTATTTCTGGAACTCGAGGTAGCCGTCCGCAGCAACGTCGATGCCTTCGGCAGCTGCGTCGGGCTGATCAATCATCAGGCCCTGACGACAAATTTGCCAATAAGTAGGCAGCGACCTCGGCGGTGCAAGATAGACATATCTGTGGCTGAACCGGCTCTTGACTCTCTTTTCCAGCATTTCCACCACGTCAAGACGTGTGGTGCAGCCCAGGATCGCTATGGGCGCTTTGCGAGACTGGGCAATGTCGAAAAGATTGTACAAAAGTGTTTGTCGAGGGTGTGCGGCAAACATGTCAAACTCGTCAATGATGAAGACAACCGACTGCGACGTGATGCTGTCGTCTGTGCCCATAATTTCCGATGGATGCGATAGTAGTGCCAGCAGGGACGCCATCGTGTCCGCGTAGTTGGTCTGGTGCCCAGTCAGCATAACATGGTTAATGGCATTTGATGGCATGGAAATAAACACACACACACACACACAGACAAGAAAGAGAGAGAGAGAAACAAAAGAGAGAGATTTGCACATACCCGATTCAACAAATCGTCCTCAACTTCCATTTCTTTGCCCAGCTGACGCCAAATCTCCTTGAGCGCGAGCTTGTCGTCAGTATGAATGAAGCCATTCAGCCGAACCACGTGAAACTCATGCCGGTGCTCCTTGGAAAGATCCAAGATGATTTTCTCAACCAGCTGTACATGTCGAATTGGTTTCGTCAGCAAAAAAGCAGTTCACTGAGACACTTAGGGCCCAAAAAAAAAAACGATTAAAAAAAAACAGAAAACTCGCATCAACATAAAACAAAAACCTACTGTTGTTTTGCCGCAGCCTCTCGGCCCAATAATCAACATGGAATTCCCCTCGCCCGCAAGAACCGTCTGCTCCACCAACTGCCTAGCCTTCTCATACGGCTCCTCCTGTCCAAAGATTCGTATCCTCCGCCGCCCCGAGCACCGATCCAGGAGAACCCGTTGAAAGGCCCGCAGATGCTGCTCCAGGTTCGGTATATCCGGCACCGGCACTGCTTCCACCGCCTTCGCCGGTTCATCAGCAGCCGTCTTGACGCCCGACCCCGGTGGCAGGGGCTTGCTCGGGGTCTGGAGCACATCCTCCTGTGAGCAGGATTTGCACAACCAGTCCCCCTCGGGGATCTCGGCAATGTCGTAGCACTGTTGGTGGACGGCAAAATCGCAGTTATCGCACAGGATAATCTCGTTGGGCACTTCGGAGTCGGGCTTGGAGCATATCTCGCATACGATTCCATCATACTGCTCCTGCTCTTTTTGCAGCTTTGTTAATCGTGCCTTTTTCGCGCTCGGTGTCTTTGGCAGGTCTTCGAAGAATACTTCGCCGTCGAGACCTCGATTAAAGGTGACGTTTTTTCGGGGTCGGCCTCGTTTTTTGGTCGGAGTGAGGATTCCCTTTGGTGCCTGTGCCTGTGCCTGTGCCTGTACCTGTGCCGGCATCGCCGAATCAAGCTTTGAAGGCAATGCTGTGGCGTCGTTGTTGGTGGGCTGTTTGACGACGGGTACCTTGGTCTTCGCTGCTGGCTTGGCTGGCTTGGCTGGCGGCCGTGCTGGTCGTCTTCTGGGTGCAGTGCTCTTTTTTGGAGATGGGAGATCCCCATTGTCCCATATCGTGCCTTTGAGTGCTGCCAACTTGATGGCCGGCCGGGTCTTGACGGGTGACACGCCATTACCGACAGGTCTGTTTAGAAATCCATTCGTGTCGGCGGCGGTGATGGGCTGCTTTGGGGCAGCATCAGAGGCAGGAGCAGGACTCGTAACCCCATTACCCTGCGGATGTGACTGACGACCAACACCGAAAATCCCAGAAATGGCAGACGCAATGGCCGTCAGCGCCGTGGGTGTCGAGGGAGATGCGGCCGCCGTTTCGGTTACTCTCTGGCGCTTGATCGAGGACGGCGTCTGTGCCTGACTGACGTCGTCGTCTTCTATGTTGTCTAGCGATCGCTTTCGACTCGTCGATGGCGTGCCCTGGTCCATCGCCAGCCAGTCTGAAAGTCCAGTCTGAGGCTCACGGGCTTCGAGAGTGGTTTCGACAGTGTCGGAGCGCTGTGAGTGGCATTGGTATGCGATGACATGCGGCATGCGGCATGTGGTATGTCATCGAAGGAGGACGGCGACGGGTGCGGCGCGTCGGACTCTGCGTCAAAATGGCTTTGGCCGTGGAGAGGAAATGATGATTGCAGTGGGAGACGCGCTGGGCGCACGCGGTCAGTTGGCTTCTCCTGGGCTCTCCTGGGCTCCACCTGGCAGCCACCATTGGCCAATGATGGGATGGATGGCCTTGACCTCTCATTCTTTGCCTCGCTCGACATAAATATTCCCGCTCATTTCCGCTAGTTGCAACCACACGACAACTCTTGAGAGTTACATGACGACACTCTCTACAAACGACCAGCTGCCCGCTCGCATTTGGAGCTGTGATAGACCATTTACGTGGCTCCTTGTCCCATCTTTGAGAAAAAAAAAAGAGGAGAAGCGCGGTGATTCGAGGAATGGACCTCATATGACAGTGCAAAACACTACAACCAGCATGTACAGGTCATGGACATATATCATAAAAAACTAGACTCGAGCAGCAACAGGTCCTTCATTGACATCTACGGATTGAGCTCATTGATATGAACCGCCAGTCAGTTGTGACCCGGTATTTTGCGTATCGGCATCCCTCAGGATAGTCTTGGTTCTTCTTCCATGATAGACACACAGTCCCGTCCCACCACTCTTATGACGACTGTTGGCTGGACACAGAGGACTACTTAGCAGATGTTCAGGCACATCAAACTCGAACTCGAAATCACGTTGTACTGGACGCTGCTGTCGTCGAGTTCGTGGTGCTGGCATTGGATCCCACCATTCACGCGGCTGGGAAGAAACACTGCTTCGCTGGTACCCTCGATGGTTTGGTTTTGGTTGCACCGGAGGTGAAGGCGTTGTGGTTGAAGAAGCACTGTCCAGCTTGCTTGCCGGCGGCGTCAACGAGCTGAAGAAGCCTCTTGGCCTGCCATCGGCTGTGTCCTCATCCATTGGAGGCGTACTAACCCGCATCGCCTCCTGGAGGCTGGGTCAACAATCGAGGTCCCGAGTCGGCATGGAGGATATGATTTGCACTTACATGACCCGGAAATTGACTGACGGCAGTTCTGAAACTGTCTTGAAAAAAGGACCATCATAGTCAGTTCGATTGAAATTTCGCTTCGACAGCTGGTTTGTTAAGCCGGTGATGCAAGCAACTCACTGTTTGTGCTATGAGATTTGTTTAGTAAGGCCACTTTATTGGTACCTCCCGAGCTACGTCTGGACTTTGTCATGGAACATAGAGATCTGCACCGAGGTCTGGATGGAAAACGACGACGCTTGAGGAACGTGTGGGTGAATTTCGACAGTCGCCCATGGATTTTCAGTCGTGATCCTCTTTTCCTAAACCCATCTGACCAAAATGAGCCCGACGGAACGGTCTTGGCAGGACCACAGCTGACCTGCTCCAACTCCTCCAAATTTTGAATCACACTTTCAGTTATTTCCCCATTGTCCTATGTGTTGGTCAGTTTCAAAATATCCCGTCACGTAGGCTTGTGTCAGAATTCTATTACCTTGTCATGCTCGAGGGGAGGTTGGGAACTGATGCCAGGGGGGAGGAGAAAGTAGTCGTCTATTTTTGACCCATTGGCTTCTCTGGAGTCAACGTCTTTGGGGCCAACAGAACGAGCATCCGTCTGTGAGATTGATTGTCGAGCATCATCTCTCGTCCCCATCAAAGTTGGATCCTCGGCTGTCTTAACGGTAGCCTCCTTGGATTTTGGCGTTACCGCGCCGCTTTGGTCTGATTCATGCTGCTCAACTCTCCCCGCTGGATGTTGCAGTGACAATACATGAGCGGACTCTGAGAGGTAGGGACTCGCGACCTGGCGAGCATTGGGGCCAGTGAAATTGGACAACGGTGAGGGCAATGACGCTGTCGGCGACGTGTGAGACAACTCTTGCGCTTCCACCTCGCTTGTTGATTTCCGAGAAGAACGTGTTTTCCATTTCCAGAATCGTGAGCTAGCACTGCTCTTTGCCCTTGGTGTAGCGATTGGCCGTCTCTCCGCCCAATATCCTTCTGGGAACCAGACCTATTCGTATCCCTCGCGAGGTGGACGTGGAGGGTCTACACCAAAAACAGGGGCAGCCGGACCTGAAGAAATCTTTGTAAAAAAGGAAGTAGAAGCCGATGATTCTGTTGCTGCCCTATCGTGCGGCATGTCCTTGAGCCATCCCAATGCTGCGGAATCACTAAGCTCGGGAGTAGAGGGAGTTACAAAATTGAGAAGAAAGAGTGGAGGCGTTACAAAAGCAGAGGACGGCAAGTTGAAATAGCTACACGTGTATCGAGCAAGTTAAATTCAAAAAACTTCAACATTTAAAAAAAAAGAAAAAACCTTTGAAATTGTTTGGGAATCTGTCATACTTGGTAACGTACGTTGCCTCGTTGGGTGACGGCACGAACGGGCTGGGTAGCATGTTTTTTCGCGCAACCAGGGATCCCGACATCAAGCCTCCAAAGCAAGCACGCTCGTGTGTTACTACCACAGTGTTGTTTTCAGAAGGAGGAAACCGATCAGGAATCCTGTGATGAATCTGTCGAACCAGTCGATTTTTGGAGTAGGCCACGGAACAAACGGGGACGTGGTGCTAGTGAGACAAGGAATGACGAGGAGCTAATATTACAAAATGCCCGGTAGATCGGGCGATTAATTTATAATTGCCAAACGACCGAGAAAGTCCCTAGGATGGCTCTAGGATGGCTCTAGGTTTGAAGAGAGGGCTTGAAATGTCGAAAGAGGTGTCTTCAAGACGTGTCTACGTGTGAGCAGCTTGATCAATCAATTGATGCGCTAAACCGTCCTGGGAAGGCGCGAATCTTGAGTCGACGGGCGGCAGGTATAACTTGCATTGTGCAGTTTGCAGTGTGTACCATGATCAGTGATAAACAAGCTGCTGTTCAAGCCTTGCTTCCGAAGAAGAACTTCGTCACCTTTTTTCATTCAAGTGCTTGTAGGATATAGACCTGCCCATCCATTACTCCAAACGCCATGCAAGAGTCCCTCGATACCATGTCCATCGCATGTTGTTCCTCCCATTTTTTTTCTTAGTCCTTTTCACATGTATTTTCTTTTCTTCGTTCAATCAATCAACATTGTATCATCACCGTCAAGTGCAACTTCTTGAGGCTCCAGAGGAACTCCGCGTCCTCTTCCAGCCAATAACTCCCTCCGAACTTCGGGACCAATAGCCGAATGACCATGGCTGAGTAGCAGATCAAGCAAGGCTTCTCGCTGGTCTTCGGTAATATCGCCCTTGTATCTTTGAGCGAATGCTAGCAGACTTTGGTGCCAAATGACGGGCAACTTGGTCCTGACATCTCCTTCACCAGAGACGCCGGTCATGAGGTTGTCCATTTGAACACTAGCTGGGTCTTCGCTGCGGAAACGGAGAAAGTGAAATACAAGAGCATCAATGACTTGATATGGAAGAGCGTACTTCTTTTCTAACAAAGTCTTGATGAAGATATTGGTAGCGCCTCCGCCTTCACTGCCCTGAGACGCCTCCTGGGCAGCGATATCACACAGACCCTTAAGAGCTGCGGCAGAGTGTAAAACGGGAATGGAGATGCGAGCCAAGACTGCGGAAATGATGTGCGCTTCTCTCAAAGTGCAGGTGCCACTGCCGATAAGTGGAAAGAGAAAACCCTTGAAGAAGGCGGCAGGTTTGTAGAGAGCTTTCTTGAGTGAGTTGAAGAGGTGGACGTTCAGCTTCTTGTTCTCATAGATATCCTCGCGGACCTTTTCCAGGACAACCATTTCCAAAAATCTCTGCACAATAATCGGCTTATGAGAAACAAAGATTCGAGTGGCTTGAAAGACGGCGTTGGGTGTCCATTTTTCCGGCCTGGTAATATCGAGAATATCCTCCCAGCGGGGAATGGTCGGAAGAATCTTGAACGGTTTGGGTAAAGGACCTGACTTGTAACGCGAGAGAATTTGTCCGACCCTAGTAGCATATTAGTAAGTCACAATGCAGCTCGGCGACCCGACAGGAAAGACGTACTTGGTATACACGTCAATAACCTTGGGAGGCAACTCGTAATCATCGTCTGGGAGACCAGCATCTCTTCGGGCTTCGGAGGCTTCGTGTGCGGCAATTTTCTGCATGATGATATCGGCCAGGTTGCGGCTGTCATTGTCCTCTTGGGCGTCGCCAGAAGGTTTGAGATCCCAACCATGCTTCAACAGGTCATCATCCTCATCAGGCATGAATTTCTTGTACATTTCGAGATCCTGAGGATCCACTTCGATCTCCTCTACGACCTCGTCCTCATCACCCCAAGCCTCGTCCTCCTCATGAGTGTTGCCATCCTCGGCTCGTTCAGCGTCGTCGAATCGAACATCGTAACCAAATGAATCGACGGTGGGCTCGGGTACCAAAGCGGCCCTCTCTGCACTTTCTTCTTCAGCGAGCTCGCGGCCGATGCGCAGAATGTTCTTGGATGCCTTGGAATCTACAAAGCCTTCATCGGCCTCTGCAGAGCTCTTGGGCTTGCTTTTACTAGGCTTGTTGCGCAATAGTCCAGTTGCGAGAATATCGTTTTCGAGAGGGTTGTGTCGTCTCGCTGGCCGTTCGGCCTTGGGAGCCGTAGCTTTGGGCATATTGTGAGGTTTTTTTTTTCTTTTCTTTTCTTTTCTCTTTTGCGCCTTTGCCTGCTAGAAAGGTGGCAACATGAACCTGTGAGTAGGCAGGCTTGAAATTGTCGCTGGCAGGCAGGCGGGCAGTGGGATGCACAATCCAAAAAATTCTCAATCTTGTGTCTTATCGATCTGCCGCCCCTCAGCATTGATTGGGATTAGTGTCATGGTAAAATAACCCCCGGGCCCCCACCACGTCTCTTACCGCTTTCCCAAACCGATAACCAGCCTCTCTAGGTCTCTACTGTCTAAGAAGTGTACTTTGTTGCCTTTTAATGTCCAGGAAGACAGAGGACGGCACGGTTTGCTAGCACTTGGAAACACGAAGATGGACTGAAAGATTAAATTAAGGCTTGATCAGTTGGCTGATCAAATGGCTAGTTTCTGCGGTTGTGTCAACTGGGACAAGGGCAACGTCAAGGCGTTTGTTTCTTTCCCCGATCTTGATCACACAGCAGCTCGCAGCGCATACCGGCGACATAGTTCGCGTCACATCTATTTTTTTTGTTAAACTTGAACGACAATATGTTGTTTTCATGAAAAATATCAACTCCATCCTACCAAAGGCGATTGCATGTCGACGACCCCAGTGGGTCACGACCCCTGGCGATGACGCTCGTGGCAGAAATATTTTGAGACGGTTTTGAAACCCCCACCATCAGAAAATGCCTTTTCCAACAAGTCACTTTGACACGCTTCGCCCGCTCCCACGCTACGAGAATCCAATATGCCAACCGAGCTGGAAGAGGTAAGAGAAAAGAAATAAAATAAAACTAAAAAGAAATAAAAATAAAGACTTCAGTGTCATGGATACACCGACAGTGATGCGAACCAGTTCTGACGTACTCCAACAGCTCGTCGGCTTCATTGCCCATGCCAATCCTCAAATCCGGCTGACGGCGACCGAACACTTGGTCCCATACTCCACTGCCGAGCCAGCCATTTTCAAAACGGACGACTTGAAGCCCATAAAGCACTTGAAACTTTTGGTCCGCGATCATCCTGTAAGTTGCTGGAGAGGCAAGCCTTGGACGAAACTTTTTTTTGCATAATTGGAATTCCCTCTTCCGCGAACCCCCCCCCCCCCCCCCAAAAAAAAAAAAAAAAAAAAAAACCCGAATGAGGCTGACCAGATGGCCAGAAAATCGCCGAGCATGTGCTGACAATACTCGTAAACTTGTCTGGAGACCCTGATGTGTTGAAGGACTTGGCAAGCGATGACGCATTCATCGGCGTGATACTAGATCACATTGTGGTGAGTAGGAGGTTGTTTCTTTCTATACCCATCGTCAGATCAACCTATCACGTCATATTTTCTGGCAGCGGCTAATTCGGAGAATTCGCGTCCCAAATTCCATTTTCTTCTTTCCTAGAGTCAAAAAGAGCCCAACGCCAACCTCCTGGCCATGCTCACAGCCAACCTATCCAAAGACGACCGGTTCAAGGAAATCCTCCACCGAAAGCAAACACCACCCGATGCTCTCGGATCCGACGACTCCATTCTTAACCAGCTGATGGACCTCTTCGTCAAGGGCCAAGACGGCGCATACAACAAGAAGGCCGACTACGACTACCTCGCGTACGTGTTTGCCGATCTATCCAAACACCCCGACATCAGACAATTCTTCCTCACGGAGCAAAAATACGACGGCGTCATCCCCCTGACCAAGATCCGCGTCTTCACGGAGCACAAGTCGGACGTGCGACGAAAGGGCGTCGCGAGCACCATCAAGAACGTAGCCTTTGACATTGGCGCCCACCCGCAGCTCTTGTCGGACGAGGGCATCAACATCCTGCCGTACATATTACTCCCCATCACGGGAAACGAGGAATACGACGTGGAGGATACCATGGAGATGCTCCCCGATCTGCAGCTCCTGTCGCCGGACAAGCAGCGTGACGCAGACAAGAGCAATGTGCAGACGCATGTCGAGACGTTGACCCTGCTGACGACCACGAGGGAAGGCCGGGATCTGATGCGCAGGGTCAGAGTGTATCCTATTATTCGGGAAACGCATTTGCGGGTGGATGATGAGGGAGTGAAGGAGGCGTGTGATAGGCTAGTGCAGGTGTTGATGAGGGATGAAGAAGAGGAGGGGCAGACGGAGGACAAGGACAAGGACAAGGATGGAGAAATGGGTAGCAGAGTCGAGGAGATTGATGAGGATGATGATATTGTTGAGGTGTAGTCGGTTTGCATGGAAAGGTGAAATGTGACGCGCTTTGTGGACTCTGGAGCTACACTGAGGATATTTGCGGCGCAATTTCAACTCTCGGCGGCATTTCGCATGAGTACTTTTCTTTTACTATTTTGTTTTTTGGGGCTTTAATATGTATATATCTATTTAAAGGTTATAAGCATACATTTACACGTATCTCTACGTGGGAACACAAAAAAAAAACACACAGAAAACAAAACAAACGTGTTTTCTTGCAGTTTGATTTGTCTATTTGTGGAATTTCCAGCTTTTCGGCCATTTCATAGTCTGATTAAGGAACCCCCCCTGCTTTGTCTTCTACTTTATCATCTTTCTTCCCCTCTGCCGTATTCTCTTTTTCATCTCCCCCCTTGCTTCGCCCGTTGTCATCGGTAAAATCTTGTGCTTCTTCTGAAATCGTTCCTCGCAGCGGGCTCACCATATCGGTCGACGGCATCATATCACTATAGAACCTTCCACTAGCTATTGAAGGTGAGACGGGAGTATTCATATCTGCTTGCTCGGGTACGGCTTGCTCAAAGTCCCGCAAACCGGGTTTGCTTCCCGCGCTTATCCTCTGCACGGGGTGGGACACATTGGCAAGCGGATCTGCCAGGCGCGAATCTGCCCAGTGGCCCTCGAAGGGGGGAGGGGAACTATAAGTCTGATATGAGCCCTGACTTGTTCTGTCAATGGTCCACACCCCGTGCTGTGATTTTTCGGAAAGATAGGAGATGTCGGATCCAAAAAAGCCGCGTTGTGGGTTTGTTGGGCTGATTGGTACAAGACCTGTGTCATGCAGTTCTGCCAGAGACGAGGCACCTGCGTTTTAGAAGAAGAAGAAGAAGAAGAAGAGTTAGTAATGGCTGGCAAAATTCGGACCATGTACATTCGGAAACAAAGGGGGGGGGGGGGGCCGGGCAAAAAGATGTAGAGGGAGACAAAGGTAGACGGGAGAAAAGGGGGGTTATCATCATACCACAGAGCTCAGACACCTGCGTATCTGGCATTTCATGTCGTACGCGACCATCAGCTTCTCCCGTCGACTCCAATCCAGTAGTATTTGCCTGAGATTCGGTCAAAGTGAGCTGTTTGGATCCTCTGTGTCCTTTGAGCCACATAATGACATTTCTGCTGCTATCCACGGCCGTGGAATCAGACGTCGAATACGATGTGCGTGATTTCTTTTTGATGCAGAAGTACCACAGGGCAACGACGAGTCCAATAAGGAATACCAATGGTACAATGATGGCTGGAAGCAAGGTGTGTAGTGCGGTTGAGGTGCCGTGTTCTAAAATTATGGCAGTTGGCACTGGCCATGCCCTTGCTGTTGGCATGGGCGAAAGAGTCGTATACGGCCAATAGTGCGTGAGTTTGCTTTTGTCGTAAGCAATATTGAAAATGTCTGCCAAGGCTTTCGAAGACCATCCTGATGGTAGGGGACTGGTGACCTTTGCGCCTCCAGAAGCATCGCCTCCCACGACTTTGACAACAGAGCTGTGAACACCGTAGTCGGCGTACCGAGACGGTGAGTAAGTGTCCATCCACTGGCCACTGGTTAGATTAAAGATCACCACAGGCCCTTGATCCAGGCAGTTGGGAGTACCGCCATTGACAGAAGTGTAGCCGCCGAATGCCATCATCTGGTCAGGATACGGCATGAAACATTTGTGACCGGAACGGGCGTGACTTGGACTTCCTTCATTGATCAGGGTCCATGTGAAGGAAGGCAGAGAGAGAACCCAAACTTGGTCGGAAAAGTCCTTGGTAGGATGAATTCCATCAAATCCCCCATAATAGTATATATTGAAGCTTGAAAAATCAGATGCTGGGGCGACGACAGCACAGCCTCTCGCCCTTGCTCCGGGACCTCCTTGCGTTGGTTGTTGGTACCATTCTTTGCTAGCCACGTCGTAAATATCTATGACACGCGTGAATTCTGGACTTTCAAGTTGCTACCGTTGGATTAGCATTTTGCGCCGCCACAAAGACATAAGAGCTTATATAACTGAAACATACGCTGGCCGTCACGTTTGCCGACTTATGACCTACCGTGGCCCATTCTGGATACACTGCTCCTCCTATGACCACGAGAATGCCCTGCTTACCAACTGGTACCCAGACAACTTCTGCGTTGGACCTGCCCCGTATCTTTGAGGGTAGTGTCATGTTGGACCATTTCTCGTCAAGCTGTACTGACATATCCAAGCCTATGAGTGTGTCAGATATAGTTGCTGCTTTTACTGCTGCCTCGGCGCTGTTTTGTACGATAGGTCCTCGTGTTGGAGACGTCAGGCCTGAAAAATACCACGCTTTGTTCTCCGAGGGCGCATTGACAGCAGCGCCATAAGCAACATAACGAGTCACGCCGTCGTCAAGATGACCGCCAGTGAAGCCTTTTTGCCAAAGAGGCTTCTCCGGCCCGTATGCATACCGTCGATACCCAAGTACAGCGTTGGCATTTGGCGCATCGTACAATGCATCGTCTTGAAAGAGTGCGCCACCGTAGAGGAAGAATTCAGCATTATTTGCCAGCATGCCTCCATCATAGTAGTTGGGTTCCGTACTGATGCCGCTCGCGGTCCCGCCTCTCGCCTTGGACATTAAGTCTTTTACCATGATGCCGGTAACATTCGTGTCCGGCGAAAACGATTCGGATAGATTGAAAGCCAATATGTATCCTTGGAAGTTGCCTGCCGGAAAGTGTCAATATTCGTGATATGTGCCCACTGTGTATCATCGATTGGGCCTCAGGGGAAAAAAAAAATAAAAGCTTACCATTATTTACAGGATCTCCAATACTTCCGTCCGCGAAGCCAGGAGACCACCATATACTTCCGCCATCGAGATATACAGTATCGCGCACCAATGCGGCTTGAGCACAGTCAATAACCAGGCCGAAATGAAAACTCGGTGTCTCTACAGCTACGTACCTCTAGGCTGGATCCAAGTGCATATGCTGGTATTTACTTGTGAATCCTGCCAATTATTGAACTGACACTTGACTGTCGATAGTGTACATAGCCAGGCAGCCAGTGTCAGTTGCCTACTAAGCCTCATGGTGTATCTAAGCCCTTTCCTTAATCAGGATCGAATCCGTTCAAGAAGTGTACTTGGTGCCTCAAGAGAGACCGGATAGTCAAGAAAGACCACACGACCACCTTGTCCTTATCGCGCCAGAAACAGATGCCGAGGAGGAAAATCGAAGAGACGAGAAGGATTTCAGGCTCGTTTTTTCATTCGAAATTGTTGTAGAAGCATGCTGATCGAAACGCGTCCAGATACCAACCGCGGGCTGCATCGAGCGGCCTCAAATTTCGTGCCAAGGACAGGCAATTATGACGGAACAAATGTAAAGCATTCAAGATGGCACTATTTTAGGCAACATCCTTGACTGCAGTGACTAAACTACGGGAGAAAACGAAAACGAAGGCGAACTGACTTGACGAGGAGGATACCACGACTCCACAACGGCAATGTTGCTTCGAAACCAATGAGAGATTCTTTCCGGCCGCACAACGAGGACACAAAGATTTCACCCTCTGATTCCACCTCCACATGGCAACCGCATGTTCTGTAACATGTATCCTCAGCCTTGGCCTCACAATGCTATACTCGTAGACCTACTTAGTGTTAGTGGAACACTAGGTAGGTCTACGAGTAACCCTTAATGATTTTGCACGTCAAGGGCTGTCTACCACCTGGCTACTGGAACACCAAGACTTGGCTCAAATATGCCGCACTGTCCGTCACGCTCTTTGTTTGACCTCAAACCCGATGTTGGATGGCCTGATGAGTCGGGACATGGTTTGAACCCCATGGTGGCTAGTTCTCAAGTGTGGTAAAAATCGGGACGCAGGACGGCCAACGGCATCGTTGGCAGCTTGGCTCATGTACATGTACAGTGCTGGACTGTTGTATGCTCAATTGTGGAGCAGGCGGGGTGTGAAGAGACAATAACATGTCATGAATAGGCCAGGCTGCTCTTCTGCTCTGTCTTCTGCTCTTTCTGCTGCTCGGCGCTCTGCTGCTCGGCGCTCTGCTGCTCGGCGCTCTGCTGCTCTTTTGCTGTGTGACCAAGGCCGTGATAGAAGTGATGGAGACCATCAGCTGGCCCGACCGCACAGCGTGCATAGACCAGTCCAAAGGTGAAGTACAACGGCCAAGACCAAGGCCGATGTCGTTGATGGCAAGTTGTAACTTGTGCTTGTGCCACACCAAGAGGACCATCAATGGATGCCATCACAGGACAAGGCTCCCGGGCTCAGGGATGACTGCAGATGGACCTGTGGAGAGAGACGGTACTCCCAACGTCGTCCGTGACTTGTTGCGTCGCCAGAGGTGGGAGACGAGGCATTTTCGCAGATATCTCACCAGACATGATGATGGAGATGGTTCAGATTCAGATTGCCATGAGGTGGGGGGAAGGCAGCTGCCCGCGACGTGCAGAGAGACATGCAGATGCCAGAGACAAGGGTGCTTTTGAGTGCCTCGAGGCAGGAGTCAGGACTGGACCAACGTGCCTGCCCCGCCAACGGCCGCCCACCGCCCCACCACGCCCCACCACGACACATGCCGGCCAACCCCGCTGTACGATGCCCGCCTACCCCTGCCCGCTGTTCGTGTCAAGCTGGTCCCCACCGGCCCCACCATTCCGCAGCTCAACACTTGGACCTATTGTTGGTCGTCAAGCCTGACTCTGGATTCTGACCTCTGGACGCCCAGGCATTGTCTTACTTGTACATGCTGCGCAAAAATCACCACCGCACCCATTCAAGCCAACCGGCACCGCCAACTGCCATGGCAAAATTTTTCTTCACGTCACGTCGTTTTTTAGTCCGAAAGAGGCGACGGCATTATGCGCCTCAGTTCTGACTAGGTACTAGGTAGGTAGGTACCTACCTACTTGGCTGACCCCTTGGCTCACCACCTGCTGCAGCCTTCGTGTTGGAAGAAGCCCAGCCTTTGTTGCGACATATTTTCGTCTTCGTCCGAGCGCTGCAGACTCGAAAGTCGACCGTACATACAGCCAGGATAACTCGACATGATTCCTCATGGTCCGCAACTGCTGCATCGGTCCGACAAGAGTCCTTTGAACATGAGCAGAAAAAAATACGCCGCTTGCGTCGGAAATTGGTGCATGATAGCTGGGGTTGTTGACAACGGAGTCGCTGACATTTTCTTTTTCTGCAGTTTCCCGAGTTTCCACATATTAATGTGACAAAACGAAAACGGATCCTTTTTCTGTGAAGTACATGACGCGTACTCATGTACCCACTACCTAGTATGTACGTGCAGACCTACCAGGTACTTCCCTACCTACCTACCTAGGTAGGTAGTATGTAACCACGATCGATCAAATCGTTCCCCGAAGTCGGTACTGCCAGCGAGCGGAGCATGTTGACAAGACGGCCCGTGCGAGTCTTGCTTTCGTTCATAATCAGGGCTGAGGTTCATCGCATTCCACTCGAGATTACTGAATGGACCTGATCTGCTCAAACGAAGCAATGATTTGCCATTTTTGAAAAAGATTCTCAGCGTATGTCGTCTCCATGTGGCTCATAGTTGACGCTCTTTCTTGGGCAATCATGCAAGATTTGGTTCATGGGCTGGATACGAGATCATCATGTCAGGCGTCTCGCTTTGCTCACTACATTTGGAGGTGCCATGTCATATTCTCCATCGTCATATACATATGTACATATGGTTCTGTCCCGTGCGCTCCCGGGATCCTTGCGTTTCTCCAGCCTTGCCAACATCAGAGTACATATTATGTGTATGGGCATCTATCAAGCAATGTACACATTGCAACTTGATTCGCTATTGTCTGGCAACCATAATCCATATGATCCATAGATGTCTAATTTCAAAGCCGAAGCCTTTTGCACCCGCTCCCGGTCTTTCTACTGGAGGTTGGCGAAGCCGCAATCACAGTCAAATTCAACGGTATCTGCTTTGATGTGTTTGAAAGTATTTTCAGCCGCTCGTTTGTTGCTCTTCACCTTCAAGACAGGGCGACTTTCTTCTCTAATTGACGAACCAGAGTCTTTCAATCGCTTGACATTCAACCACGCTCGTTTTTCTTCTGAATTGAAAGCCATACTATTACCACCAATATTGGGTCCTAATTAGAGAAGGGGGAAATCATGCGGATCGGGTCTTCAGCAAGGATCCTAACAGGCTCCTTGGCTCTAGCTACGGCTTTGGATACTCATCCTGCCCTTCTCAGAATCGACCAGGAAAACTTCCCAGACCAGGTTTACAAACCAGAGTGTGATGTTTGCTGTCCTACCGTAATCAGAACCGTTTTGAGCACCATCGTGTGAGTTACCAAGCCTGAGATTGCCAATGACGCCAAGTTCTAATATAGACATTCAGTTCCACGGTATATCTGGATCGAACAGTGAGTGTTTGGAGTGCTTCAGTTTTGGGTTTCCCGGAATTGACAAATACTGCCAGCAATATATAACGGCGACAGAGCACGATGTGGCGACCGAGGTGGATTGTATAACGCAGTTCGTCACGACAACTGCCACAAAAACCTACGCATCGGTACGTTTAAAGGACAGAAACATGTTGTCAGCAACAATGACTAACTAGTATTTTTTTTTTCCAAAAAAAAAAAAAATAGTCGTACCCCGTCACGGTCACCAAAACAATTGGGTACGTGTTGTGCGATGTAGACTGAGCTCATGAGAAGCCAAATTGGAGGCTAACGAATTCAATCTTTGTCTCTTAGTTGTGATGGTAACATATATGGACGGTCTAATGCTTCTAGTAGCGAGGGAGACGATGCAGAAATGCAAGAGCTTCAAGAGAGAACTTACGACCGGTGTCAGACGAGCACAGCGACGGAATGGATAACAACTACTGCCACCAAAGTTGTCACAGGAATCGAATCGGTCATCAGAACCCAGACTTTGCCGGTGACGGTGCCTGTACCAACCACACTTCACGACACGACGACTGTAGTCGGATCTACCACGATTTGGGTGTCGACCACTTATGTTCGCACCACTACAGTAATCAGCGAATATCCTGTAACACGCACCGTGGACAATACGATTTACACGACCAAATCCACAACCGTCCACACAACTATGGTATCGACAGTGGCGACTAGCTATCCCGTTGTTTCGTACATCACCAAGCCTGTGACCGAAGTCGTGACAGCCCCAGGAGAGTTTACGACAATTACAAAGCCTGGCACAACTGTCACACTTTCCGCGCAGCCCAGCACCGTGACTCTTCCTGCTCAGACTCAGACCATACCCGGGCCGACAGTGGTGTCAACATTCATTAAAACGATGCCAGCCACGACGGTCGAGGTAACACAAGATCAGACCATCAAGACTGTCGTTCGACCAGGAACCACCGTGACGGAAAGGCAGACTCAAACTCTGCAACCATCTCTCACCACCGAGCCAGCCAAAACCATTACAGTGACGCCCCTCTTCAACGTGACTCTCTGTCCAGCACCCACGGGATCGTCAGCACCGCTTTCACCGACTTCAGACCTCACATTCGGCTGCAAGCCTGGCTTCGTGTGCAATCCGCCCAAACCAGACTGGTGCAACTTTTGGCCTGGTCCTCCTGCGGATGATTTCCTCTGCAACCCGAATGACTGCATTCCATCACTTCCCTTCACCAAGGCCACTTTGGAACAAAACAAGACGCATTATTACCCGCCGTCCTATGGATACTTCAATCTCGACCCCAGACCTTTTGGTCTGTCTTATGATATCTTTGGATACCAGTCGTTCGTCGAGGACGTCCACAACACAATGACCACAACAGGTGACCTTGAATCTCAAAAGTCACCTACCGACTGGCCCTGGCCCCTACCAACATACGGCGCGAAACCGTACTATCCGATCGTACGGCGTCGGGTCGAAAAAGCCGACGAGAAGGGACATCACAACAAGAACAAAGAAGACGACAGCACACTAGACAGTTGCTATGATGATTGTAACAATGCTTACCTAGCCGCTGAATCCCTGGGCAAAATTGAAAGGCTGTGTGCTGACGTGTCTTCCTTCCGCGTGAGCTACGAAATGTGTACCGCGTGCATCAGCATCAACACCAACAGCGCGTCCAAGACTAAGGCAGACTATGCCCAGCTTAAATTCACGCAGTATCTTGATTTCTGCTCCGGCAAAAAGGCTGGCAAACCAACGCCGACGGCGGATCAACTACAATCGATGGTCACCAAGCTGCCGCCTGTGGGGACGAGCTCGCAGGCCGATACTAGTGACTCGGGATTTACGCCGATGAGGACAACAAGTACCGCGACCACAGAAAAGCCGACACAATCCTCATCTTCTTCTTCTCCTTCGTCTTCGTCTCCGTCTCCGTCCTCGTCGTCATCTGCTTCTCCGCCGTCGTCTGCTTCTCCGCCTCCTACTTCTTCTCCTTCTTCATATCACTTGACCACGTCCTCGCCCCCGTCCCCGTCCTTTTCTTCGCCTTTCCCTCCGGTTTCAACCTCCTCGTCCTCCTCGTCCTCCCCGTCCTCGCCTTCTCTTCCAATCTCGACCTCCTCACCCCCCGATACAAATTCAGCATCTTCAGCGTCCCCTAGCTCTTCTGCGAAAAGCAGCAGCATATTATCCTCCCCCTCCCCGTCCACCACCACCACCACCTCTTCATCATCAGCGGACATTAGCCGTCCCACCTCCTCAACCAAAGACGAAGAAACTACCCCCGGAACCAAATCCAAATCCAGCACTACGACCGAACAGTCCTCGGCGGACAAACCCGAACTCACCACAACTGCACCAGCTTCAACCTCAAACACAGTCGAAACCGAATCTACTGCCTCCCAAAACGGGTTTTCCGCCTCCGCCGTCCAAACTCCTTCCACCCCTACTGGCCCCTCAACCACCCGCTCTGCCAAGGGAATACACAGAGCTCACGCCGTCAACTCCACCACAACCCCCGATGACACACCCGTCCCTTCTGCCACGCACGTCACTGCCCCGGCGAACCGTCTCCTCGCGCTCACTCCCCTCGCGCTCTTGGCATCCGGAACGACCTTCGCCGTCCTTCTTCTTTAAATAAAGACGTACACGATCCGAGGAAAGAAAAGATGCACGATCTTCCCATTGGTACGCTCTCGGAACAAACGGTCCGAATATGGGGAAATAAGGGGTTCATAGGACACGAAATTCAGATGTCTCATGGAGTCATCTTGATGACCGGGAATGATACTAGGAATTAATGGAACGGAATGTAATGGAATCTGCATGGGAGGATATTTGGTTGAATTTTTATTTTTAGTTTGGCTTACTTTTTTTGCTATACTTGGTTTAATTTATTTTCATTTCACCTTTATTTATTCTTACTCAACGCTACTCAACTGTACTTCACTATGTTGATGTAATGAAATGGCATGGGATTTGCGTAGGAATTTGCATAGGAGGATATTGAGCTTACTTTATTTTACTTTTGTTTAATTTATCGTTACGGTAGTTTATTATATTTCCATTTTGCCTTATTTTATTCTTATTGTCCTTCAATCAATCTTCATTTCGCTTTACTGTATTTTGTTCTACACATCGCTTTATGATTGCATATCCCGCGAGATGCAAGTCCACAGCTACCACTTAGCCCAGTCCATCATTAACAACCAACATTTCCTTTTCTAGACACGAACCTTTTTTCCACAGACGTTTAGGGGAGAAGACATGCAGGTTGGTCACTCGAACCACTCACGTACATGCTATATTCTCGTCTTGTCTATCGACATCTATCCGCTACCACTTACAAGACTTTGCGCCCTCAGAAACATCCTTGCACGAGGAACAAGCGACACGAATCGATCCTCGTGGACTGCATATCCCGACGCCTAGAGTGCAGGGTTCAGACGACGAAACCGTTTTCCCATCCGACAGGGAATAGCCACGTGGTTCAGTATTCCCCGGAGCCCGCGTCCTTGGCCGACTGATCCGCACTACGTCTGTTGTTGAACCGGGTAGAACACGTCCGGTATTCTCTGGCGATGAGATGCCACGGGCGGAGCCGCTGGTGCTGACTTCCCAAGAATCAGAACCCCTGCGTTTCAAAGATTCGCCGCCGATTCGGGCCACTTTGGGCCGTCGATGCGTCTCTCCGACCGGCGATGCTGCTTGTCCATTCTTCTTTCTATTTAGTCACGCTCTCCAGCACAAGCTCTTTTATTGCACCCTTCGCTTCGCGGCATGATTACCGAACATGTGCCGCGAGATGTAGTTCCACACCTACCATTTATACCAATCTACACAGTAGTGAAACCCATTCGTTTCAAACGGAGCATTTACACGGACGTTTACGGCCGTGAAGACACATGACGGCAGTCAACTTCAACGCATGACGTCCATGCTGTATTCTCTCAAGTATTCGACATCCTCGGTATGGCTCTATGCTTGCATATGCTACAAGATGTACATCCGTAGCTAGGATTTAGACGAACCTACGCATCAGATATTTCATTTCTTTTCAAGACAAAGTATCGACACAGACGCCTACGAGGTACGCACACATACACTTTACTCAGGTGTGTAAACGAGCCATGCACGTGCTCCGTTCTTATCACATACACACATCTACTCCGTACCACGGCCTCTTCTATTCTGCCCTTTGCTGCATTACTATGAATATATTCTGTAGGATATAATTCCGCTATTGAGCCCAACTTACGCATTCACCATTTTTTACTTTTTTTTTTTTTAAAAAAAAAAAAAAAGAAAAACACAACATTCATATGGATGCTTAGGAGGCATAAATACGTACAAGTTATTCATTCCAACGACTCATGTCTATGCTGTATTATTGTGTTGTATTATCTAGGTATCTAGTACCACAAGCTCTCCTTGTGTAAACCTCCATTGAACCACCACCGAAACCATAGCCCAATCTGAACAACGATATAAAATCCATTTCTTTTATTGAGAAATTTACCCAGTGGTTTGGGGGCATGAATACATGGACGCCTGTTCATACAAACAACTCATGTACATGCTATAATCTTGTGTATCAAATCTATCCAATACCACACCCCTCTATTCTACCCTTCACTGCATTCCTGCATTCCTGCATCCCTGCATCCCTGCATCACCATCATCTACTCACGCCCAACTCCTCATAAAACGGCTCCGAGCTCGGATCCCGGCCCAAAAAGTCCCGCAGCGTCTGCAACTCCTCCTGGCTGCCGCCGCGCTGCAGCACGAGCTCCCGGTACCGGCGACCGACCGTGCCGTCCAGGGGGTCCTTTTTGAAGAAGGAGTGGAACATGTCCAGGGAGAAGACCTCGGAGTAGAGGTAGCCGTAGTAGCCGGCGTCGTAGCCGCCGACAAAGTGGCCGACGCCAGCGTATCGGTGGTCGTTGTCGCTGTTTTATGATGATGACGAGTTAGACCGGGTCTGTTCATTTTCTTGATTCATTTTCACGATTCATTTTTATTCAGGGTATTCGGACTCACGTCTCATCGCCCAACTCCTCTAGACCTTTGAGTCCGGTGATTTCGCGGCGGAGCTCGTTCCAAATCTTGGCAATGGGCATGTTCTTGGCGTCTTCATGCGACTTTGGCGTGTGGATCGTCATGTCAAAGATGCCGTACAGGAGCTGTCGCAGATTGGCAGAGGCCGAGTTGAAGTGCTTGGTCTTGATGAGCTTGTCAATCATGTCATCGGGGATCTTGTCGTTGGTGTCCCATTTTCGGGAGAGGAACCTGAGAACGCTGGGCGTCCAGCACCAGTTCTCGAGCATCTGCGAGGGGGCCTCGACGAAGTCGCGCGGGACGGCGGTGCCGTGGAAGTAGCTGTACCGGGTGCGCGAGGCGAGGTCGTGGATGCCGTGGCCGAGTTCGTGGAAGAGCGTGACGACCTCGTGGTGCTTGAGGAGAGCGGGTCGTGCCGCGCTGGCTTTGCTGAAGTTGCAGACGAGCGCGGTGGCGGGGTAGTTGCGCGTGCCGTCCTGCCTTGTGTAGCCCGGCTCGACGTTGAAGTTGGCGTTGTGGCTGTACTTGTTGTCGCGGGGATGCAGATCGAGGTACAGGTATCCGACGAACCCGGAGCCGGCGGCTTCGTCATCCCACACCGAGTAGATGATGACGTCCTCGTGCCAGGCAATGTCTTCCGACTTGCCCGTGGGACTCAGTCGGTCTCGATCCTCCTTGCTCAGCTCCACGAAGACGAAGCCAAAAATCTTCTCAAAAATCTTGAGCATGCCCCGATAGGTGGACTCGACGGGGAAGTACTGCGAGACCTCGTTTTCGTCGATGCTGTACTCCGTCTCCTTCATGATACGGGAGTAGAATGAAAAGTCCCAGATGTTCAAATTGCCGTCAAAGGGCACGCCTCTCTCTTGGCAGTGCCTCTTCTTGTATTCCAGCAGGTGTTCGAGTTCCTTGGCCCCGCCGGGAGCCAAACGCTTGCGAAGATCGCCCAGAAACTCATTCACCCGCTCGGGCGACTTGGCCATCTTTTCCGAAATGACGAGGCTTGCGTGGTCCGGATAGTCAATCAGACGAGCGCCTTCGTCCCGGAGCGCAATGATGTCGCGGAAGAGCGGGACATTGTTCATCATCTTGTTGGCCTCGGCCGAGAGGTAGATCCGCCGGGTGTCCTCTCGGACGGCGTATTTACTGATGGGAAACAGGTGGGTGTACTTGAAAGTCACCTTGACCTTGCCCTCGTTCTCGCCGGTGCCCTTCTCGAGCTGGGTGAGGTCCAGCTCGTCCGAGGGCACGCCTTCGAGCTCCTCGGGCGTGAACCAGACCCCGCCCATCTCGTCGTTCAGATTCTTTTGGGCTTGGATGCACAACTGGCTCAGACGCTTCTGCACCTCCTTGAAGCGATCTTTCTCAGGCCCCGCAGGCAGCAAGAGGCCGTTGCGAATATATTTTTGACGCTCCTTGTAGAGCAGGTGTAGCTGCTCCTTCTGCAGGTTCTGGGTCTCACGGGAATTGTAGGCCGCGTCGACCAGCCTGAAGACGTCCTCACGCAGCTTGAGCTCAATGTAGAAGTCGTCTGAAATCTCCTGGGCCTTGGTGGAAGCTTCTCGCAGCTCCTTGTCGGCCGACACATACTGGTAGAACATGGTGACGTGGTTGCTCACCGACAAGAGATTGTCGGTCAGCAGATTGGGCTCGAGGACATTGGCGAATGTGGCATCCTCGAGCTTGACGTCGGCCACGACCTTGTCCAAGACTTCCTTGGTACGTGCATTGTTGTCGTTGACGACTTGCAGAATCGACTCGGGAGTGTGGGTAAACAGAGGGGGCGCCTGAGGCGGATTCTGATACGGAGCTCCTGCCATGGTGCTTGACGTCGTGAAGAGGCGGCGGCTAGATGGAGATTGCGAGGCTATTCCAACCCGCGAGCAAAGTTGGGTGACAAGAGCCGTGATACGGAGCGGTGCTCGTGAAGAAGCCAGCGTGGCGGCGAGGAAGAGGACGAGGAGCGAAAGGGCAAGGAGAAGGAAGGGGAGGGGCAGGTTAAAGCGGCGGCAGCGGCGGTCCAGTGTGACGGCGGCAGGGCGGTACATGTGCGCACATTTGGAAGCCGACAGGTTGACCGTTGGACTTTTTGGAAGGCTTGCGATGTCAGGGAGTCCACTCTGGCTGGTCTGTGACGAACCCCCGCAGCCATGTTTGTTTGGCGGCACGCGGACTTGGGGAGAAAGGGCGGGCATTGATGCTCCATTGTAGTTGCTAGTCTGTCACCACCACCATCATCATCATCACCATCAATCATCTCCATCACCACCATCACAGGTGCCATCTGCCATCGTCTCTGGCAAAATGCAATCAAGCACTCCAATGTTGCCTTCCCAGACTGGCAGGCCCGCGTGGCGCAGACGTGCGTGCATGTGGAGGGAGCTCCGGCTGGGGAGTCATGTGGCAGCAATAAGCATTGTCAGCTGCATACGATGCATTGTTGTTTGTTGCCAGCCGCGCCCAGACATGGAGGCTAGCAGCCTCATGTCGGTCAACTCCGACTGTCTACCTACTAGGTACTTAGGTTAGGCGACCTTGCACTCTCTTCCCATGTCTACCAATTACTAGGTACCTACTAGGTAGGTAGGTAAGCAGGTAGTATAGCAAGCACCGACTCCGACCTTCAACATCGTGGATACCCATAATCAACGCTTTATTCCGAACTGCCCGACAAAACATCTACCATGACAAAGTTTACATATTCATATAAGAAGCAAAGACTCTCAACAAACACCCTGTGCTCACCCCTGGCAGACCGATTCCACATTCCATGTGCCTTCCGTCACCCAAAAGAAGGGGGAAAAAGTATCAAAGCATGCAATATTACGCCAATTTGTTCGCAGATGCAAAATCAAAAAAAAAAAAAAAGTCGTCTCGTATGCCATAGTGTGGCAATGCAAAGTTATGTAACCATCTTTTCCGCTTTAGTTGGCAAGAATCGTACGAACAAGGTCTGTGTTCATGACATTAATTAGCCTCAAAATCTGTAGAACTGAGGGTTACAGAGCTTCGCCGATGCATGATGCATGACGTATGACGAGAAAAAAAACTAAGAGAAAAAAAAAAACTCACCCGTATAATTGACCTGGCCAGAGCTGGTGTCAACAGCCTTGAGCAGTTCGTCCACTTCTTCCTCCGTCATCTTCTCGCCCAAGTTTGTCAAGATATATTTCAGCTGGCCGACACCAATGAAGCCCGTCATGTCCTTGTCAAACACCTGGAAGCCTCGGCAGTATTCCTCGGGCTCGCCGGGGTCACGGAAGCCGCCAGGGCGGTTCAGAATGCGCTGAAACGACTCAAAGTCAACTGTCCAAACGTTTGGTGATTAGTCCCCTGCCTCATCGTGCGCGGATCTCTCCGCATATTGCCGGAACACAACTTGGAACTCACAATCGCTACCGGCTGTCTTCTCGAGGTCTCTGATCTCAGCCAGCGTGGGGTTCTGACCACAGGCGCGAAGTAGATCGCCCAAGCTGTCAGAAGTGACACGGCCGGTCCCGCGCTTGTCGAACAGAGCGAAGGCCTCCTTGTAGTTGGTAGAAGCCTGCGAATCGTACTGGTTAGATGACATGGCTCTGATTGATGTGTGTAGCTATGCTATCGACGACAATCCGAAAAAGAAGAAAGAAATGAAAAAAAAAGGAGATGTTTGTTGGCTTGTGCACGTCGGGCGCGAGTGAAAAAAAAACACGAATGGCTCTTGCTGGAAGCGCGACCGTTTTTTATTGTTATTGTTGGTGGTGGTGGTGTTTTCTTTTTGTTTTGCGTGCTATGTTTTTCAAGATCAAGTGCGACACAAAAGCAGTCCGCGCGCGAGGAGAGATGGTTTGATCGGGTTTCAAACGCAGGAGCAGGTGCTGCTGCTTCACACCAAGTGACAAGAGGCGATGGCGTAGTTGGGCGGCAATCGACGAATCATGTTGCGTTTTTTGGTTGGACGAGGGGCGCCTTCTCCTCGAGTGCATTTGTTTACACTGGGAATGGAGAGGCTGGTGCTGTGGCAACTCACCATTTCTGTTGTGCGTCACTAAAGGGGCCGCCGGAGGAGAGGACGGGACGGTTCGACTGGTCGAGCAAGCAAAGATGAAATGTGTTTGCGGCACGCCAAAAGGAAATAAATGAAAGAAAAAAAAAAGATGAGGAAGAGTGTTGGGCTCGTGGAATTGGCAGCAAATCGTTCGTACTATCGGCTTCTGCGTTTGCAAAAAAAAAAAAAAAAGCTGGAGGATAGGCACTGTTGAAGGAGAAGAACGGAAGAAGGGACTGGGAGGAACAGGAGGCGAGCGAGAGATTGCTTGTCTTCTTGAAAGCACGCCAAAAAGCCCCACGTCCAGACGTTCCCTCGGCCAGGATCCTTGCATGGGTCCTTTTGGTCAACAACAACGTTGGTGTCGAGTCAGAACGGGTCAACAAAACATGGCGGCTTGACTGGGCAACCGAGTATCGATGGCGGAGGCACCTGCTCCACCTCCCCTCCCCTCCTCCACCTTCACATACACGCACACACACGCATTACATCAAGCTGCGATGAGAGAGCGTTGCTCCCCAGTCCGACAAAATACGAACCGATACAAATCGACTTCTTGTAGAACCGCGCAAACACCCCATGTTGAACTCGGTACGATGACCTGCACATGCGGCGTGTTGGTTCTACAAAACGGATGATACGGAGATACCATGGACAAATGCGTGCGTTGCGTTGCTTCTGCGATGCCCGACCCGCGATCCAAAGAAGCCGCTCACCCGCTCACCGTTTCTTCGCCAAGAGGATATAGGTTCCCCAAACCGTGTCGACTTCCCCGGTTCCCCACCCTTGGCCAAGTTTTTTCCACGTCGGCTCCGAATCCACGATTCGATGCATCAAATGGTCAACCAGGTCTCCCTGACCACCACCCTCTGCTCGACTTTTTATATCGGGATGAGCATCCCGCCAGCCCTGAAATGCGCTAAACGTGCGTACATAGGCTTCCAACTGACCCAGATTGATCCGCTTTTGCATCCAGGCCGTTTCGGTCTCCGGCACTTCGGCGCAGTCAGGCGTGACATCGTACAAGATGCGGCGGATATCCCCCCAGTCCTTCTCTGGAGGCTGCACTTCTCGTAGAAGATTCCGAACCCTGTTTCGCCCCAGCTGCTCCCAGTAGGCATTCATCCCTTGTAGTCCCGGCTCAACCTCACCATCGGCATAGCAATACTTGTCAAATATCCTATTGGCTTGCTCATGTCCGACGAGGACATTATCTTTGTAGCCCCAGAAAGCCAGCGAACCATGCGGCTTCAAAACACGGCCAAGCTCTGGCCACGCCTTGTCGTAGTCGAACCAGTGAGCCGATTGTCCAGCCACGATCATGTCCACGGCTTCGTCGTCGAGGAAGGACAAATCCTCGGCGCCTGTTTGGCGAAAAGTGATGTTGGCATTCTGCGTCGACGAGGCCGCTTGCTCGATCATGCCAGGGCTGGTATCGATACCTACAACGTGAGCGAAATGGGGACTCATTACCCTTGCGACCAGTCCGTGACCACAGCCGATATCCAGCAAGACGCCGGATGTTGATTGCGCATTGTGGTAGGTCAAGACGGTTCTGAACAGGCTGGCGGGATATGAGGGCCTGGCTGCGGCATAGCCTGCAGCCGAGAATGTTGTTTTCCTATGATTTTGCAAGCGGTAGATCAGTATGTGTGTAATATGGACGGCTTCCTATGGTCAAGCGACTGCCTTTTGGCCCGTCACAAGGTCACAACGAGCAAAGGAGCAGGTGAATGGCAGGGGCTTGCCGTACGCAAACAAGGACATGAATGACTAGACATCAATCCCGACTCCCGACTCCCGAGGGATTGGCTTCGTTGCACCCGTTGAATTCGTTGCAGTCGGGAATACGTCCGCGCATGGCAGCACGTTGAGTCGCCGCTAATAAAGGACTGTTCTTGATTACGACCGATTCGGCCGCTCTCGGGATGCATGATGTATGATTGACTTGACGATTACTGAGCGGCGCTGGCTCGGTGCGAGTGGCACTTGTTGGATTCGGACCGTGGACGCCGCCTCTTGCCCCGCATGCGCTGCGCAGCGCCTTGATGTTTTGCGACGAGATCAAATTGATGATGCAGCTCTCTGCATCCTGCAAACCAAAGCCTTTTGCCCAGGCACCGCAGCCAACTCCCGTCCACGTCACGACTTGCGACTGAACGACCCGTCACGATAACGATGGCGACTGAAAAAGCCGCTCGCCACTTCTTCGCGTCTCCCTTGTTTGCCGTCGTTGGCGCAAGCTCCAACCCCGCCAAGTTTGGCCACAAAGGCTCGTGAATCCCGTCGTTCCCGTCTTACCCGTCTTACCCCATCATTCATCTCTGTTGAAGCTTCTTGTCTTCTTGGCCTGTAGGCCGTGGCCATGACGACCCGGCCATAACACGCCCCCCAACACCGCTTGGCTAACCTGCAGCGCCTGCAGTCCATGCTTGGTATTTGCATTATGGCTTGGACGTCACGCCCGTCAACCCAACATCGGCGACTGTGACTGTCGGGGGTAAGGACTATCCCACCGTGCCCAACCTGTCCTCGCTGCCGAATCCCAAGGAGACGTCTGTGTCCATCATCACGGCGCCGCCTGTCACGCTCAAGGTCTTGGAGGAGGCAAAGAAGCTGAACATCCCCGCCGTCTGGCTGCAGCCTGGCACGTATGACGATGAGGTGCTGAAGGTGGCTCTTGAGCAGAATGGCTTTGCGTCTGTTGTGTATGGAGCGGGTGGTCGGGGTCATGAGGGGTGGTGCGTCTTGGTAGATGGCGAAAAGGCCATGAAGGATGCCGGAAAGCTATAACATTCATGATGCAACCTTGCACACCGCTTTGGAATTTATCCCAAGTCACACAGTCAGTCGTATGCTGCAGCGTGTACACGCTCGTCTTGTCGCGCGTTGCCGTTGAGAAAGCGGGTCCCCTAAAAACGCTACAGTCTGTTCATATTTCACCAAGAGAACCAAAAAAAAGGAAACCCATCTCGACTCTCATCCCACTGCAATTGTAACAGACCAGACGTGTTTCAGCTCGGAACGACCTGACTGAGTCGTTGGAAGACGATTGGCCGAATTTCGAGTGTCGGTGTGTCAGCAATTGGTCATGCGCGGCCCCACATCAAGTTCATTTGAGAGTAGTAAATTAGTAAACAAACGCGCTCAACGCCCATTAGGTACGGAACACGGAACACGGAAGCAGCAAGCAGCTCTCTTTATCCCAATAGCTCAGCCCGATAAGGACTGCTTCGACTTGACCCTCACAGAATCGAGAGGGAAATCCTCTGCGAAGAGCACGACGTGGTCACGGACATGACTCCAAGTACTCTCTGAGCTTGCTCAATTTCCTTCCTCAGCGGCTCACCACCATCAGCCGCAATACGCTCGCAGTTGCTGCCACATCGAGCCACCACCGCCCAACAGACTACAAGATTCACCCATCGTTTCTTTCGTCGACATGGACCAATACTTTACATACGAGGCGCGGCTGGCCTCTTTTCAAAAGGGCTCCAAGAAGAGCGTGTCTACTGCCACTGGGCGTGGCAGGGCGCTCAGCTGGCCGCACAAGCAGATTGCGCCAGCCAGTGTATGTTTTCGCCAAGAAAGCAAGGACAGCTTTGCTGAATACTACTGACTTTTTTTTTTCACATTTCCTCAGCTTGCAAAAGCCGGATTCTATTTCGAACCGTACGCCGAAAATCCTGACAACTGCGCTTGCTTCCTTTGTGGAAAAGGCATGGATGGGTGGGAAGAAGGCGACGATCCGCTCCAGGAACATCTGAAGCACTCCCCCACTTGCGGCTGGGCGATTCACGTCGCCATCGAGGCCGATATCGAGGAATATTCCAAAGAGGATCCGGGCCTACCTCACATGGTGGAGGGGCGAAGGGCAACTTTTGCCGACAAATGGCCTCACGAGGCGAGGAAGGGTTGGAAATGCAAGACGAAGCAGGTGAGTTTTGAAGAATGGCGCCTCTTTTCAGAATTGTTCGTCTTACCAACTACTATAGCTTGTGGAAGCCGGGTGGAACTACACTCCTACTGAGGAGTCTGATGACATGGCTACCTGTGCATACTGCCAACTGGGCCTGGATGGATGGGAACCAAACGACAAGCCATAGTAGGTCATTTCCGGACACTAGATCGTGACAAACAATACATTTGACCTGACACTTTGGACAGCGACGAACACTATAACCGGTCGCCCAATTGCAGCTTCTTTGCGCTGCTTAATCAATTCGGCGGTATGAAAAAGAAGACCACCCGTGCCAAGGCAGCAAGAGGATCCAAGGCATCACGTCTCTCGGCCCAGTCTGTCGCGACCGCAGCCTCGGACATCGCATCAACTGCCGATACGATTGCAGACGCCGAAGACAGCGTTCTCACAACGACATCAACCTTGAGCCAGGGAGCCAAGAAATCAGCCGGCAGGAAAAAGGCAACAACCACCAAAGCAGGGAGCAAGACGGCAAAGTCGAAGAAGTCACGAGTTGTGGAGCAAGGAGAAGAAGAGCAGGAGCAGGAGCAGGAGCAAGAGCAAGAGGAAGAAGAAGAGAACGTGGAAGCGCATGAAGAAGTTTCTGTTCAGCCAAAACCAGCCACCAAACTTGCTCGTGGAAAGAAGCGAGCAAGTGATGCCATGGAAGACTCCATTGTCTTCATGTCCGAAGCGCCAGTGCCCAAAAAACGATCCGCCGCATCTCGCGATACTACTCGAATGGATACATCTACCTTGACTTCCGACGACGACGAAATGGTCACCGCTCCCAAAAGAGCGGGCCGCGCGAGAAGCTCGAGCACCAGATCAAGTGGCAAGCCATCAGCATCGATGGCTTCGTTGCGTGCAGCGCCCGAGTTCTTGACAGATGATGAGGAGATTGAACGCCAACTCGAGGCTGAGCTGGACCGGTTTACTACCGATGACGAGATTGACCATGATTCAGACTCGGAACGTCGAACAGCAAAGAACAAGACCAAGAACAACAGGAACAGGAACAACAAGAGCAACAAGAGCAACAAGAGTACCAACAAGGCAGTGACTGGTACTGGCAAATTACAAGACTACGCCATGTTTGATCCAGGTGAAATAAAAACAGACGACGAAGCTTTGGACCAAGAACTCTTGAATCTCCGGGCCGAGATGGAGGTCGGTGAACCAAGGCAGGAGCTCCCTGTGCCCAAGAAGGGACGTAAAGCAGGGACAACACGCAAGACATCAAAACAGACAAAGACAAAGAAAGCACCGTCACCGTCACCGTCGCCATCAATATCGCCAATGCCTTCGCCTTCGCCGTTACCATCATCGCCATTCGCAGAAATAGAGGCGGATCCGGAGCTGGAACCTGAATCCGAGATTGGTCAGATTCACGGCGGGGACAGAGGCGAAGTCAGCATTGACAGCACCGACACGGTGGTCAAGAAGACGGGATTCGCGACATCTCCGCCAACAAAAAGACCTCTTGGAAGGGCTACCAAGACGTCCACGGGCTCGAACACGACCAGCAAGTCGGCCGATGCACCAGTCAAGAGGGGTCGCGGCCGACCGGCAAAGGTAGTGACGCGTTCCTCGTCGCCGCTGAATTCTCCCGCGCTCGAGGTGGAGCAGCTGGACGACTTTGGATCCGAGATACACGAAGATGAAGAGGACATTGACGACGTAAGGGCAACTCGAGAGCGCATGCGCTCTCGACCTGTTGCTCGACAGTCAGCTTCGCCTCCTGCTGCTGCGAGGGTGTCAAGATCGCGACTATTGGCCGAGGCGCCGTCGACTCCGACAAACGTGGTGTCTCCTGCTCCGTCAGCTCGTCAGCCCGCCCTTTCGCCATCTCAATCACCGCAGTCCTCTGATGCCGAGAACCAGCCGCCCTCATCCGCACCCGTGGCTAGTGCCAAGACCAGCCGAGTCGTCCTAGCTCCTGTTGCCGCGACGCCGATGCAGGGCTCTCCCACGAGGCCCAATGTGCTGGCCGCTGGGTTGCAAAGCCAAACGCCGTGGACTGCCATCGACCTGGATGCGGTCCTGAGCACGTCAGGCCTGATGGTGGTGGACAAGGAAAACGCGGTCGGCGGAGGCCTGCTGAAGCAGGGCAAAGAGCTGACTAGTCCGGAAAAACAAATGACGCTGGAGGAATGGATCCATTTCAACGCCGGAGAAGCAGAGAAGAAGCTCAAGCATGAATGCGAGGCCATGGTGACGCAGTTTGAACGGGAAGGCACCCGAGCCATGAATGTCCTGGAGGGGTTGACTATCGAGTAGGGATGGGGGTAGCGGTAAGGAGTACGAAAGGAGGCAACGGGGTGACGATGAATGAATTTATGAGCCCTACGCTGGCGCAACGAACTATGAATGGATGGCTGGGACAAGTGCTGGCTCTGGAGGAATGAAAAACACATGCATGTCTGCATGTCGCATATTTATATGGTTATACGGTCTGTGGTCTGTGGTCTGGTCTGTGGTTCGCGGTCTGGTCTGTGGTCTGTGGTTTCGCATGGTTTTGGCAGGATTTCTAGGCGTACTGGATAGGCATGCGGGCGTTTTGTGCGTATTTGTTATACACGTGTTTCCTTATTTGTGCGTGTGTGCGCGTTTTTTGTCTACTTATTTCTATGCATACATATATGTTTCTTCGTATGCGTGTGTGTCATTTTCTTATTTGTTTATAGTAGATTCTTCTCTGCATGTACAACACACCCGCTATTTATTTTTACAGCGGTACATCGGCAGGGAAAGTTCGCTCAGTCATGCAGTATGGCACAAAGCTACCTAAATCTTCGAGTACTGAGGAGAATGCCATACGTAATATGCATAGGAAAGTGCTCTACTGGTGGGTGGCGGTCATGACGTTTAGTGGCGCAAGTAACGGGTGTAAAATCAGTCAGGGGTTAGTTATACTGTATGTTTTTTTCTGATTGATTTATACATATTTTCTCGTCTCTATGTACGCGCTTTTCTTCTGCTTATTTATATGAATACTTATATCATTGTTTTCTTACATATATGTGTGTTTCTTTTTGTTATCAGGAAAAGCAGATCTTTGCCTCTTTCGATAAACATAATAAGGGTCGTCTGGCGGAGAAGAAAAAATTTTTAGGCATCTAATTTCATGCTCTTATTGTATTGTCCGACTATTAGTTAAATGAATAGCTTAACTGTTATCAAAATACGCCTTGTGGAACGGTAGTGTATTCTAAACAACAAGTTGGAAATTTGCTAATGGGGTTTGTTTTTGCAGTGTGAATAGATGATAAGCCCGCTGCAGGCGGTCCCCGGCTGGACCAACGATTGAAAAAAAAAAAGAAGGAAAAAACAAAGGGGAAAAAAAAAAAAAACAACTCACGAGAGACAAAACAGCTAACAAAGAAGCTAGCAAACAGAGGAGACAACAGCTTGCGAAGAAGTTCAGGAAAAGAGAAAAGGCACAGCTCGCAAAGAAGAAGTTATCCGATGCTATCCCTTCGCCTAGGATGCCGATGAATTCGACGGACACGGAGCTCTAGTTTAAATACGGTTTTTCTTCCATACAATCGTATGAATCTTCCGCTTTATACAGGCACGCAGGTTGCGTTTCTAATGATTGATGTATATTTATACAGCAGGAGGCCAAATCTTTCTGACCAAACCGAGGTATCACGAGTTTAGCCGGAAAATGCGTATAATATTCAAATACATACAAAGAATAATAGATTAATATGCCTTATATTTTAGCTTTTTACTTTCCATGATCTCGTTTCCTCTCTTTTTATTTACTTCGAGCTAATACCCTGGTTCTTATACAGAATACCAGGATAGCCGGCTAAACTCGGTTGCGATACCTTTGTTTGGTCAGATAGATTTGACCTCCCAATGTATATGAGAACATATATACTGATATGTATTCATTATCCTTACTTCTTAGGGAAAGCGGAATTTCAGCTGAAAATACAATGATAAATTCAGCTGGCATATGGCTCTGGTGAATGTATGAATAGGAGGGGCTTTGTCTTGCCTAAAGGAGTCCCATGCTTTGTCTGCCTCTATGATGCTGATAAATTTAGGCAGCCATAAGGATCTAGTGTATATATATATATATATATATATATATATATATATA
>AFRA01000214.1:0-41095 GCA_000223055.1 Claviceps fusiformis PRL 1980
GAAACCCTGCCACCCGGTGTGCACTGGTCACTGTACTTTCCAGTGCCCGAGGTAGTTCCTAGGTACTTGCTGGCGAAATGCCTTTCACCAACCGAGTAAGTACCGGGTGCCTATTTGGATGGACCTCTCCATAAACCCCACCTCCCTCGTTTTTCACCCACGCCTCGTCACGACACGTCATTTGGGAGCACAGCGTCCATGGTCAGCATGCACCGGTGGGAACACACGTACATATATACGTACTCTATAAACAGAATGGTTACACTTGAAAATCGACACCTTAGTTTTTTGTCGCCAGAACCTACTACTTGCCTACCTCGGTACTTATGTAGGTACTCGGTACCGAATATCGCTCGTAATTGACACACCCCACCCCATCCTGACACTCACCCTGACACCCTGGCACCCGCCCACGCATTGTACACACGGCACTGACGTAGCGCCAAGCTGGAAGCGCTCCATCCAAGAAATCCATATCTGGCCCCATGCCTTTCCGTTCCATGCCTTGCTCAGCTCCCCTGAGACACAGCCGGCCCATCCCATCCTGCACCTGTTCTTTTCTTTTCTTTTCTTTCCCTTTTTTTTTTTATTGCAGTTGTCTTTCTTTGACTGTGTCGCGAGTAGCCATATCGATTTCTTCATCCATCTTGCCCCGAATCGAGCATCCAAAGGGGGGTTACCACGTATCCGTCGCACAGACCCGGGGCGTTCCGAGCGGAGGACACGCATACATACATATTTGATCTGGATGGACTTTTGGAGGCTTTTGGCCTCGAATCTCGTACCACTTGGAGCTTCTCCATCGTCGACTTTGTTCAAACACCATGACTTCAGGTGCAGACGTCACGTCCAATGCCACTGGTAGTGGCACCGGCCACAGCCATCGCCAGCTTCGTTCGAGAATCCGCAACTCGCAGGCCACGCCGGCCGCGTCGTCTCTGGAACGAAGCGAAAGCGACTCGAATCCCGCGGTGCAGGCCGAGAGCCCTCCCGCCAGTGCCCTGACAAGGTGAGCCAAGCATACAAGCCCATTTCATTGACTATCCAAACACTGGCTTTGCCTCCAAGGTGGAAAGAGAAAGGAGAAGGGAGAAAGAGGAGAAGAAAGAAGAAGAGGAGAAGAAATCAAACAATAGGTGAATCAGGGAGCTAACTCGACGTGTCTCTGATTCCTTTGCTCTTCTTTTCTTTTTTTTCTTTCAAAAAAGCGGCCAATCGACTCCCATTCCCGAAAACGCTCCTCCGTCTGCCAAATCGCTATCCTCGGCTCGCAAGCACGTCCGCGCTGAGCAAAAGCGTCGCATCTTCCCGACCATTGAATTCGCCTCGCGCTTGTCACACTTTGACCCGGAAAGCGACTACCGCGATTTTCATGGCTTCTTCAACCTGTTCTGGATTGGCCTGGCCATCATGGGCATGACCACCATACTGAGGAACATGAAGGACACGGGATATCCCTTCCGCATCCAGATATGGACCCTCTTCACCATCAAGCTGTGGCATTTGGCCATTGCCGACTTTCTCATGGTGGCCACCTCCTTGGTCGGGCTGCCCCTGCACAAGATATTTCGACAAGCACCGTCGGGGAGTGCTCTCACATGGGCCAAGGGGGGCATGGCCATCCAGAGCATCTACCAGCTGCTGTGGCTCGCCTTCTGGATCGCCGTGCCGTTTGTCCTCGAGTGGACGTGGACGTCCCAGGTCTTCCTGCTGCTGCACACCATGGTGATGCTCATGAAAATGCACTCGTACGCCTTTTACAATGGCCACCTCTCCGAGACGGAGAAGCGTTTACGCGCCCTCGACTCGCCCACCGACTCGTCCGACCGCCGCCCCGCATACGTCTACCCGGCGGCCAACCTCCGGCGCGATAGCGTCTCCGGCATCCCAACCTCCATGAACCCCCTCTTGGTTGAGAAGGAACGCCCCGTGTTGAGCGGCGGCCACGGTCACGGTCACGGTCACGGTCACGGTCACGGTCACGGCGACAGATACAAGTCCGCCGATGAGATCCAAGTTCTCCGAGAAGCCCTCGCCCGCGAACTCACCTCTCCCATGGGCAACACCACCTACCCCCTCAACCTCACCTGGTCCAACTACATCGACTACCTCTTCTGCCCAACTCTGTGCTACGAGCTCGAGTACCCCCGCACCGCCCGCATCAACTGGACATCCCTCAATGCCAAGATCATCGCCACCTTTGGCTGCATCTTCCTCCTGACCGTTGTCTCCGAGGAGTTCATCCTCCCCGTCCTCGTCGACGCCCAGCACCGTCTCAGCCCCCCCTCCACATCCCCCACCCCATCTCTCTCGGACGCCCTCCTCATCCTCGCCGAATCCATCTCCTGGCTCCTCTTCCCCTTTATGCTCACCTTCCTGCTCATCTTCCTCGTCATCTTTGAGTACATCCTCGGCGCCTTTGCCGAAATCACCTGCTTCGCCGACCGCCACTTTTACGCAGACTGGTGGAACTCGACCGACTGGATGGAATTCTCCCGCGAATGGAACGTCCCCGTCTACTCCTTCCTCCGCCGACACGTCTATTCCGCCTCCCGACCTCACACGGGCAAAATGCTCGCCACCCTCATCACATTCCTCATCTCGGCCCTCATGCACGAAATCGTCATGGCCTGTATATCCAAGAAGATTCGAGGCTACGGCTTCGTCTGCCAAATGCTGCAGCTCCCCATCGTCATGCTCCAGCGCACCAAATTTATCCGTAGTCGCAAGACGATCAATAATGTCTGTTTCTGGATTAGCATGATTCTAGGTTTGAGCATGGTACGTTCCCTGCTCCTCTTTCCCCTTTCTTTCGTCCACCCTTCCTTCCTTCCTTCCTTCCTTCCATCCTTCTTTCTGCTTGCAAAAAAAGACTCGGTCCGCCAAATCTAATTCCATGCCCTAGATGTGTGCGCTCTACGTGCTTGTATAACCGACCATTCCATATATGCATACACGTACAATACCTATATATACAATCATATACCTACTTGCATAGACATATGTACATACATACATATATACCTGTACAATATACAATATACACATACAACACACGCCGTTCCACAGCACTCCTTTGACAGGACTGATCCCCTTGCCTCGTACATGTTTACCTCTACTGGCCCATATAGTTAGCTTGGGACGCGCAGGTCGATAGGTGTTTCTGCCGTATAGATACATCCCTTTGGTGCCGAGAAGGCCACGCCGTTGTACTTATCCACATTTCTTAACGTGCTGATTAGATAGAAGCTGCTCACTGCTTCTCCAATAAGTTGTTGTATAAGTGTGGATAGGTACGGAGAAACAGCCTTCGCGGCACCAAGGGGATAGTGTTTTGTACACTAGCCTTTTGAAGATCTAGTATCTCCAAAGGTAGCACTATATCATATGTACTAAATCCTTCATTATTATGTTTCAACACATTCATCGTATGCATTCGCGATACGCCCGTTTGGTTAAAGCAATTACCATGTCACTGTATACTCAACGGACAATTTCCTGAATTCAGCATCACTGGTATACTGCTGTACATGTGCACACGTGCACACGTGCGTCTCCATGTCTTTATGCCATTTGATTCATGCATCTATCTACCTCGTCTGCTTCATAATCATAGAGCTAGCTAATAGAGTACACCCAGCTCCTTGCATACAAACAGGAGTATCATCAGGAAAGTATGGCCAAGCAAAGCATCAACGTAAAATGAAACTCAACAAGCTAAAAGATAATCAGAAACCATTAACGCGTTCCAGAGCATTTTGCTCTCAAATTCCGTCCAACTCCATGAAGGGGAAAAGAAGAAACTTTTTAAAAAATCAGTGCAAGTGTACAGAAAACAAGAAGGAAAAAAAAAAAGACGCTTAGTCAACTTCCTCCATGGCGCTGTCGCCAGTCTCGGCGGCAGGGGCGTCAGTGGCGGCAACCTCGGCAGGGGCGGAGTCATCCTCCTCAATGTTGAGACCAAGCTGGACCAGCTTGTGGATGCGCTCGGCGAAGCCAGCCGGCTCCTCAATGGTGAAACCAGAGACCAGCAGAGAGGTCTCGAACAGAAGCTGAACAATAGACTTGACAGTGCGGTCGTTCTCGCCATCGGCCTCGACCTTCTTCTTCAGCTCCTGAACAATAGGGGACTTGGGAGAGATCTCAAAGGTCTTCTTGGAAGACATGTAGCTGGACATGGAGGTGTCACGGAGGGCCTGGGCCTTCATGATACGCTCCATGTTGGCGGACCAACCGAACTGACCGGTACGAATGGCACAGGGGGAAAGGCCAAGCTTGTGGGAGACAACAACCTTCTCGACCTTCTCGCCGAGAACGTTCTTCAAGCTCTTGGCCAACGATTCGTACTCCTTCTCCTCGTCCTCGCGAGCCTTCTTCTCCTCCTCGGTCTCCTCAAGCTCGAAATCCTTGGTGATGTCAACGAGCTTCTTGTCCTCAAACTCCTTCAGCTGAGTCATGGCGTACTCGTCAATGGGGTCAACGAGGAACAGGACCTCGAAGCCCTTCTCCTTGAGGGTGTCGAGGAAGGGAGACTTGGAGACGGCCTTGATGGACTCGCCGGTGATGTAGTACATGTTCTTCTGGTGCTCGGGCATGCGAGTGACGTAGTCAGACAGGGAGGTCTGCTCATCGCCAGACTTGGTCGAGTTGAAGCGCAACAGCTTAGCCAGTTGCTGGCGGTTCTGAGAGTCCTCGTGGATACCGAGCTTCAAGTTCTTGGAGAAGGCGCTGTAGAACTTGTCAAACTGCTCCTTGTCCTCGGCAATCTCGGCGAAAAGCTCAAGAGACTTCTTGACGATGTTCTTCTTGATGACCTTCATGATCTTGTTCTGCTGAAGGGTCTCACGAGACAGGTTGAGGGGAAGATCCTCAGAATCGACAACACCCTTGACAAAGCTGAGCCACTCGGGGATGAGCTCGGTAGCATCGTCAGTGATGAAGACACGGCGAACGTAGAGCTTGATGTTGTTCTTGGTCTTCTTGGTCTCAAAGAGATCGAAGGGAGCACGCTTGGGAACGAAGAGAATAGCACGGAACTCGAGCTGACCCTCGACGGAGAAGTGCTTGACGGCAAGATGGTCCTCCCAGTCGTTGGACAGGGACTTGTAGAAAGAGGCGTACTCCTCCTGGTTGATATCCTGGGGGTTGCGGGTCCAGATAGGCTTCTGCTTGTTGAGCTCCTCTTGCTCAATGGTGGTCTCCTTAACCTTCTTGGTCTTCTTCTTCTTTTCCTTCTCCTCATCCTCGTCATCGACTTCCTCGATGCGAGGCTTCTTGTCGTCACCATCCTCCTTGACTTCCTCCTCGGCCTCCTCATCAGGAACCTCCTTCTCGGTCTCCTTCTGAACGTGCAGATAGATGGGGTACGAGATGAATTCGGAGTGCTTCTTGATAACCTCCTTAATCTTGCTCTCGTTCAGGTAGTCAGCCTGCTCATCCTTGAGGTGAAGGATGATGGACGTGCCGCGGCCGAGCTGCTCATTCTCAGTGTCGGGAATGATGTTGAAAGTGCCACCAGCGCTGGACTCCCAGATGTACTGCTCGTCATCGTTGTTCTTGGAGATGACGGTGACCTTGTCGGCGACGAGGTAAGCCGAGTAGAAACCAACACCAAACTGACCAATCATGGAGACATCAGCTCCAGCGGTCAATGCCTCCATGAACTGCTTGGTACCAGAGCGGGCAATGGTACCCAGGTTGTTGACGAGGTCAGCCTTGGTCATGCCAATACCGGTATCCCGGATGGTCAAGGTCTTGGCCTCCTTGTTGGGAATGATGTCAATGCGCAAGTCCTTGCCAGAGTCGAGCTGGCTGGGGTCGGACAGAGCCTTGTAGCGAACTTTGTCCAAAGCATCAGAGGCATTGGAGACAAGTTCTCGCAGGAAAATCTCCTTGTTGGAGTAGACGGTGTTGATGATGAGTGAGAGAAGCTGGGAAATCTCAGCCTGGAACTCGAAAGTCTCCGACATTGTGATGGGTATCTATGGGGGGAAATCGTCTAATCAAGGTAAGGCGTTAGTATTTGCGATCCGACTTGTGAAATCTAAAGTGGAATAAGAAGACGGAAGACAAGGACAAGAGGTCTGTCAAGCCAATAGTGTAAGTTCTTTTTGGGTGACTGGTTCTAGTTCTGCTTGCAAGCAAAATATCTAGAAATCCAAGGGACAAGGAGGAGAGCTCAAGTTCATGTTGTCCAACATGATCTTTCGAAGCCTTCAACACTTTTGGAACTAAGACCGAATTCTCAGGGTAAAGGGGCTGGAACCTGTTCAAAGGTAGGGCAGAAAGAGGGAAGTTGGAATGAGGCTCACCTAAAACGCTGGGTATAAAGGAAAAGAAGAAGGCAGTTAAGCAAGCTCCGAAGAGTACAAAGGTCTCGATGGGCGGCGGTGAGGTGATGAAGATTTGTATGTAGAGGTTGAGAGATGTGTGAGATGTGGAATGTGGAAGGTGAAAGGAAAGATGTGAAAAAACCGAGGGGAAGAAGAAAAGTGTTTGAACTAAAAAGGCTGCTGCTTGCTGGTGCTCGTGCTGCTCAGGCTTAGAAAGTTGCGATTCCATGAGATTCCACGGCTGCTGCCTTTCCACAGCAACGAGTGAGCCCCGCGCTGATTGGCTGCGGGGTGGTGCTCGTCGTTCTGCGGGTGGTGCTGGAGCCTTCTAGCGGCTGCCGGAAACATGATGCATGCAGGTTCGAACAAAGTCGACCAGTTGATCCCTGCCCATGGCCAAAAGGAAACAAACGCTGATGAGCCAAGTGGACTTTGTTCGGCTAAAGCAAAAATCAAGCTCTGCGTCCCCGTAATCTCTTTGACGTTCTAGCATTCGATAGTTGACCGCAAATTACGACTGTCACCCGATGCTGCTTCAGCCTGATGCCTTCCAGGTTTTCAACACGCAAACAGTCAATCCAGAAGGCATTGATGGTGTCTGGTGGCTCGCTATCGCTTCCTGTCCGTCAACCACAAGCTGCGTGACGAGGCTGATGAGCCTACAGTTCAGCAAGCTCTCATTGGCAAGTCGATCGATTCACCAAGGTTCGCAGCGGCTAGACCTTTTGCTGGTTATTCACACAAGCGGCATACAACATCGGTCCTTATCTAATCCACCCCTGGCGAAGGGGCATGTTCAGGGACTTTTTTTTTCTAACAAACAGACCATGATGCTACAATGAATGGTCCAAGAACTCAATGATGTTCTCTGTTGTGCGGAAACCAGTATCATTGCTCGCACTACGGGCTACATGCTCAACTCGGCCCATAGGACGTCCATTGTCGCCATCACCAGATTTACAAATGCTTCACAACACAAGAGCGGCCACCAAGAGCAGTCTTGTCTGTTCCTTTTTTGGCACTTGTAGCCACAGGGCCATATCACTGTGCTAAGCTTCCAGTGCCCATGCTTGCTATTTGACTCAAATTTTCAAAAGTCCACCTACCCTACAGTCTATTTTCGGAAAAGTTTGCGCATCTGTGGCTTTTTCTCTCCCTTCACCCCGTATTCAGATGTCTTGTGTCCCGGGGAATAAAGCTCAGACGATTAAATAACGACGTGAAGTGTTTTGCTATGTCATGGGTTGTATGGGAGTGACACCGTTCGTGTGCTTGGTACGATGTGCTTTATCATCGGCTTCATCATGTAGGTTTCCGAAAATTACACGCATGTGTGCCAATCCAGATGCCGATACCTGAGAACAACCACAATAACGAAAAAAAAAAAGACAAAAAGGAAATGTATCAATGCCACATTGTATGTATGTTTGTACACATGTATGTATGCTGTCGTTCATTCATCTTCAATCAAACCTCCCACTTGTCTATACCTCCTATCCGCATACGCCAGCCCAAACTCCTTCACCTTTGTCACGGGTATCATTTCAACCACCTCCCCAACAACAATCACATGATCCCTCACCCGCACCAGCCCATCGGTCTTCTCATCCCTCAACAGCCTACACCTCAGAGCCCTCAGCACCCCCCGTCCACGTATCAGCGGCGCAGACCCCCGCTCTCCGACCGAATAGGTCGCCCCCTTCATCGTGTCAAACACGCCATCGGTATTGCCCCGCGTGAAATGGTCAGCGACGGCCGCGCCGCTCGCATCCCCTGCCAAGACATGGATGTTGAACTCCCGACTCGCCATGATGGCGTCCAGGGTTCTGCTCGGGGTAGCAATGTTGAACGAGACGAGCGGCATGGGCCATAGTGTCAAGGACGTGAACGAGGACATGGTCATTGCGCGCGGTACGCCCTCGTGCGTCGCTGTACACACCACGATGGGATTGGTGAGCAGTCGGAAGACGGAGCGCAGTTGCTCGGAGAGATTCGCCTCGGCGTCGGGATCGGATGTAGGTGCTTTTGAGGGGGGGACTTCCCAGCACTGTGAGGAGGCAGACGATTGGAAATTTCTGGTCGTTGGTACTGCAAAGGAATGGCGGATGTTAGCTTTTGAGAAACAGGGCCAAGGAGGTGACGAACAAAAAAAGAAACTGAAAAAGAAAGACTCACCTTGTGAAGAACAAGACTGCCCATCTGCAGTACGTTCTGCCCTCCTCGATCGTACCGGCAATGGATGCTTCCCTGTTATCCACCCGCCGATTTCTATCGCACTCATGACACTGTCATGAACTCCCCGGAGCCAGGGCATAAGGATGTATCCCCTTCTGCCCCGTGTCAAGCCCTGGTTCCGAATGCAACAGCTCGCCCATCTCGAATGCAGAGGACCGCTGGCTAGCGGCGCTTTCCGCAAGTATCTGCATGTAACCCTCATCGTAACGCCCAATTCATTGTGCCGCCTCTGTAGAATTGCCACAAGCTGCAGCGGGAAGGTGAACAGCTACGTGAGCCAGGACGGGTTTCAAAACAAAAACTTATGATGTATTTGGCGTCACACAGAGGTCGGCACCAGAGGTCGGTGGAAAGTTGGAACAACGTTGTTATCGATAAGTACAGTGCCTTCTTCCGCGTCAAAACCCGCCCCCGCCGTGTGCATGCGTGTGTGCATGCGGCGGGCCGGAAATTTTGCGCCAGGAACGAACGGTTCGTGAATCGTACCAGAGCTTTCTCTAGTAGGGGAACCGTGGTCGAGCCTCAGCATTTGTCCACAACCCCGTTCTCCCAGAACCCAGACAACTCGAGACGACGCCGACGACGCAGATTCCCGACGTCTTCCACAATTTTTTAGATTCTGACCAAGACCGGTTTCTTATCCTTCACAATGGGGACGCGCCCATCTCTTCCCACGGCCATGTCGGCATCCCGAACCACCATCCTCTCTGCCTCACACTGCAAATCATCTCTGCCCAGCCGGCTGAACATCCAAGTCCGCCACGCAACATTCATCCACCGACCCCGAAGGCCATACACCTTCACGCAGCTGGTCACCCTGTCCGACGGCTCAGCGTACACGATGCGCACCACATCCCCGGCGTCCCTGTACCGGGCATCAAAAGACACTCGCAACACGCTCCTCTGGCAACCGAGCGAGAAGTCTCTGCGCAACGTAGAACTCGACGAGGCCGGCAAACTAGCCGCCTTCCGTGAGAGGTTCGGCCGCGCTTTCGACGCTACAGCTCAATCAGAGGACGGGGAGGAGGGGGGCGCCTCGGCAGAGGCCAACGCAGATGCTGCTGGCGTGGACGATTTCTCCGACTTGATCGCAGAATATGCCCCCCAGGACACGAATTCAATGAAGGACTCTGGGCCAAAGAAATCCCCGACGAGAAGGAAATAGAACAACTTGTATTTCTGCAGGCCGAGAGGATTTAGGTTGCACAATGGCTTTTTGACTGTGTAAGCAGATGAAAGGGACGTGTGCCCAGTAATTCGGCCAATAATGTTTTTGACACAAGGGAGAGGGCTGAATGTCATTATGGCAGTTTTGATTGTGAAAAGGCAATACGCTTTAAAATGTACAGATAGCCAGCCGAGCTGCTCGAGCTTGTATAATACGAGAAAAATGGATATTTGGAAGAATAGGAAAAGAAACAAAGTAGAAAAAAACCAACAAAAAAAAACAAGAACCAGTTTTTTTTTTTCCGAAATCGAAAGTAAGACCGAGCTCCATTCCGGCTTCATTTCTCAATTAGACTACTGTGACATGACTGAATGCTTTTTTTTTCTTTTGAAAGACAATCTGACCAATAACCTTGTCCTATTGCTTTTGCTAATCGGAATCCTCGTCCATACGTGCTCTGGCTCGATCAATGGCAGTATCGCCAGGCGGCTTCGACTGATGCTGGAAGACGGGCGGTCGGTAGAATGCTGATTCGTCGTCTTCAGCATCTAGTTGCATGAGGAATGTCTCCCACTTTTCAATGAGCTACGCATATATGTTAAAAACATTGCATGCAAAATTTAATCGTCTGCATATTGCTAGTGAGGGGGACAGTTCTTGACGTGGGGGAGTTCGTACCTCCTTTTGTGCCTCGACAGCACTCTCGAGGAAGGTTTCTACTCCGCACTTGAAGTCTTCGACCTTTTCTTTCTCAAATCGATCAATCTCGGCCCTCATGAGACGACCCATGTCTTCAAAGAGAAGTCGAGCCTGGTGCACTTTCTTTTCCGCCTCGCCGACTTCGGCGCTGACCTGGTTGAGACGGTCCTGTTGACTTTTGCCCTGCCGGAGAAGCTTTTCCTGTGTATTCTTCTTTTTCTGAAGCTCCGACTCAGCTGCATGCCAGGCGTAAAAGCCCTTTTGGCGCTGAGTAAAGGACTGCTTGATGGATCCGATGAGACGAATGTACTCCTCGATGATGATACCAAACGTCAAAACATCCTGCTGAGCTTGCCGGTCATACACGTCTCTGATGGTGAGCTGCAGATCAGATAAAGCATCCAAGGGTCCCGACAGCGTTGGTGAGAGCTCCACCGTAGAGAGGGCGTGGAGTGACGCTGAGAAGTCGCCGGCAGCCTCGGCCATCATCTTGCGCTGACCGACCATGGTCTCCATGGCCTTGAGCAGGCCTTTCAGTTGATTTTCCAGAGCGTCGAGATATATTTTCCGGTCATGGAACCAGTCGTCTTGCTCGACAAATTTGTCTCCTCGCCCCACGTTGATGCCCAGTGACCCGAGGACGCCTTTGCTTTCACTAGGCAATGGCTCCTTGTGCTCTCTGTGCTTGATATCCGCGCTAAAGGCCTCGCTTTCGAGGAAAAGCTTCAAGTCGCCGTCATGCTGCAAAATGGGATGGGCGGCAGTCTTGCTTAACATCTTTTCCAGAGCAGCTCGTCGACTCTCTACAAAGTTGCTGTCAAAGCGCCCGACTGCCTGCTTCTCAGGGGGCGGGGGAACGATGCAGCCCGGATTATTCGCATGAAGGGTATTGTATAGCCAAAGAAAGTCGCGGTATCGTCGTTTGACCTCGAATTCGGGCTGCTTATACGCTCGAGAGGTGGTCTGTAGTGCGAGGACAAAAAAAAAAAAAGAAAAAAAAAAAGAAAAAGAAAAAGAAAAGAAAAAGAAAAGAAAAACACAGAGATTAGCATCTTTGATCTATGACGCAGCCATATCGCGGACAGAGATTTTCAAGTAGACCAACCCTCGTCCTGACGGAGTAAACAATGTGCGAGCTCGTCAAGTCTCCAATCTTGACTGGATCACCAACTGTGATATGGAAGCTCGGCTTCGCAGCTTGCTCCACGGTAACACTCGGCTGGGTAGAAGTTCGGATACTGCTCGGTCTGGCGGCATCGACTGGCGGTGGTAACCGGGGGCCGCCAGGGCTCTTGAAGTCATTGTCATCAACATGGTGAGGGTCAATCGGTCGCCGAGGCTGTTGCTGGTGCGGCATAGTGGTTCTGATGACCATCTGCTCCTTCAGCGGCGGTACAGGCGGGGCATCTGAGGCGCCGTCATGATCGTCAGTAGAGACGCTCAAGGGCCCCAAGGGATCCTCGACTGCCTCAAGGCGAGTGGGCTGAGCAACCAGTCGACGGGGGCCGCGTGCGGGACGAGATGCAGGTGAAGTCGCTTGGGTCGTGGACGTGGACGTGGATGGTTGGGAATCGGCAGGATTATTGGACTGAGACGTTGGCTTGGGGCTGTGGCTCGAGTCGGCCCATGGCGACTCCTCGACATCCATTGTGAGAGACTTCCTCTGTCTTGATTTGAAGCACGGTGGTGCGATGGCGAATTGACTGCAAGTTGTCTGCGGGTTGAAAGGGCGGTGCGCGATGTGGGATGACTGACTGACAATGAGGCAGTGGCGCGCAGAGCGAACCAGACATCAGTCGATGCCCGTCAGTTGCGTAACGCTCCAGAATCCACAGTGTACACACAGTGCACACAAGACATCTTCATCATGTTCGGCTGCGAGTTTTGAAGCTAGCACAGGCTGATCCGCCGAGTCCCACTTTTGTCGCAGCTCCGATGCCAGACGAGACTTGAGCTTCGGTGGAAGTAGCAACAAAATCAGAATCACTCGGTCTTGTCAGTCTTCCGTGTGAGCATACGACTCTCTAAATATGCAAACACCCCTTCCGACGGATCCAGCAGGTCAAATGTAGTAAGTATTACAGCCTCGTGCTAACGAAGGGCTATTTTGCAAAAACCCGCCCAAAAATCTCTCTAATATAATGACCAAAATGATGGATAAGCCTCCAACCATTTGCGCAGAAAACGTATGCCCATCTTGCTTGCAGAAAGTTCTTTCGTCTGCTGCCCAATTCACCGAAAACGCCCCCAAAAACAAGTCGCTCAACCTTTTTGTTTTTTCTTACACCTTGCATGTAGCTCTCTCGGTATCCCTTATCATTCTTCTCCTCATGTTGCGCTTAGCTTGTCTCCTGGCAGCAAGCGGCTGAATCCGCGACGGCTGCATGCTGTCGGACATCCATGTCTGCTGAACGCAGGGAGGTGTGTCTACGGCTAAGCAATCCTATCGCTCAGGGTCGTAGCAACCACCCACCATTACCAAATTCATTCTCGTGAATTTGACACGCATCACGGGTGTCTTCTTGGTAGGGAATGCACTAATTTGGTCGTGGGTAACCATGACCTCCTTGCTCTTCTTCTTTTGTGTCCCGCTTGCTGTCGTAGTGGCCGTCGACTGACCGGAAGCTGAGGCGTTGACGCGGGACGTATCCGTGTTCGTTGCCGTAGTCGGCGCACCGTCGGTTACGGTGGGAGCGGCTGTGGCTTCTAACCCGGCCTGAGCTGCAGCTTTTTGAGGATCAAGTGGCTCCTCAACATCCCATAACCTGACAGTACCATCCTGGCCGCCGGATGCTAGAACAGTTGATTCCATGCTGAAGCTCAGTGACCAAATACCGCCTCGACCGTGACCGCGTGACCGCTTGATACGCGTTCCCTTGGAAAGATCCCAAAAGAAGATGTTTCCTGCGAGGTCAGCGCTGGCGAGAATCTTGCCGTTGGGGGCACATTCAAGAGCAGTGATATGATCAGTATGTCCAGTAAACACCCTTGCACATGCTCCAGTGACCACGGACCACATTCGAATTGACTTGTCTGTCTCATCTGAAGCCGAAAACACGTACATGCCATTCGGATGCCAAGCAATAGCCGAGATAGCCGTATCGTGTCCAACCATGAGGCGCTGAGGGGAAGCATGATCCTGCATCCACAGTCGCAATGCCTTGTCGTAACCTCCGCTGAGGAAATAGTGTCCATGTGGACTCCAGAGAGAGCGATAGATGGGCCCGTCGTGTGACTTGTACAGGCATAGACACGCCCACGACTCCAAAGACCACAGCCGGATGTGTCCATCGGCTGAGCATGACAGAAGTAGCTTGGGACGGCCGTCGATAGCCGCGTTTTGACGTCCATCATCGCCAAAGAGTTTTTGAGGAGGCCCAGATGCAGAGTCGGAAAAGGCTACATCATACACCGGACCAGCGTGACCAATGAGCTTCCGGCTATTGAATTTGGCATCCTTTTCATGGGCGTTCATTGTTGGTAGAGCTCGGCCGTCTAGTGACCACACACGAATGTACGATTCGCAGGTGCCAACAGCAACCATTTGAGCATCGTCGGAGAAGTCCATACATGAGACACTGGAACAGACAGTTAGAAGGAGATGATAAATCACGGGGGCCGTTAACCTACCTGCCGAATGTATTGTGAAAGGTGAACATGCAAGCACTGACAGACGTTCCAACGCCACCAGTTCTTCCGTCGATTTTGAAACGGTCGCGATTTTCCCGCACTTTTGACATTTCTAGCACAATGTCCCTTGGTCTTGAGGGGGGCAGAGGTAAATCTGCTCTACTAGGAGCATCCGCGTCCTCTTCACGTTTGATTTTCTGCTCAAAATCCTCCAGCATACTGCTAGAACCTGCTGCCGGAGGATTCCGTTTTTCTTCATCTTCAATCTCAGCCCGAACATCATCACGAAGATCGGGATCCATAGGCAAAGGTCCAAGCTGCAGTGGCTGTGCAGGGTCAAGAATGTCCTTGTTCGAAAGTCCGATATTCACACCGGGAATGCCCTCCTTGATATCGACTTCTTCGATATCAGCGTTTTTAGACCGCCTGAACACGGCCTCGAAGCTGAAAGGGGTAATTGGACCGCGGGTAGTTGAGTCGATTTGGCAATGAGCTACTAGCAGTTGTCGAATGACGGAACCCCCTTGCTCCGACTCTCTTTCCAGAAAATTGAATAGGTCGCCAGTTGCGTGCTGATTCAGCGGTATACGATATTTATTCTCCTTGTATAATTTTGCTGTCGGGTTCTCTGCAACGTGTTGTGGCAATGTTGTGGTCGAGAATGTTTTGAGGTCATCTGCATGAACTTGTTGAAAGTGATGACCGAGTTCCTTGAGAAACAGTTTGGACTCCTCTGTGTATCCTTGACCGGCGAGCTCCAGGAAAGAATAGACGAACATAGGCCACAGCAGTTTTGACAACTCGAACTGAGTTGTGTCAGTAGTCAGAATGAGGATTAAAAAAATAAAAAAACGAGGAGACGAACCTTGTACAACTCTAGATTATTTTCTACCCATTCCTTGAGAAGCTTGAAGGCCTTTTGATATTTTTTTGGTCCAATATTGGCTAGTTGTTGGACGGGTTTTCCATCAGCTCCCAAGTGCTTCGATTCCTGTCGAAACACTTCCTCTGTCCGGTTGAAACCTCTCTTAAGAAGATAGTCGGTAACCTTCGGGTAGGATGATTAGTACACGAGGTGTGATGCAAAAGCTGGCCTGATTGTCTAGCTGGCCTCAAACAACAACAGCAGAAAAAAAGAGAGAGATGAAGAGAGAGAAAGGAAGCCAAAAGAAACAGAAGAGATGTGGAACGTTACAGCTTTGGAAATTGTGGTCACGGCAGTAAATGGGATTTCGTGCCCGTATAGTAGTGAAACAAAAAAAAAAAAAAAACCAAAAAAAAAACCAAAAAACAATCCGGTTTGACATATGCTAGCGGCATTGCAACAATCATCAAGATGAGGTGATGGGAAGGAGAGAGCAAATCGAGAACTGGCACATTATGGTCCTGAAATCCGAAAGACCACGAAATTGTAGGGCAGGTGCATAACGTACGATTTGGTTGAGATTCTGATTCGACATGGCACCGCCCGTGGTCCCAGCAGAGCCACTTGCTGCTGGCGCAGGTCCAGCCGGCGAAGTTGCTGGTTGAGCCGCATAGTTGGCAGCTGGCGCCATGGGCGCAGGAGGCTGTCCTGACATGCCGTTTTGTGCTCGAATAGTCAAAAGTCTGTCCAACGGGGAATGGTTTGTCTATGCGGTAATGTTATGGTGATGATATGTTGATGGTATGTTGATGGTGTGGTGATGAGTGAGTGGGTGATGAGTGAGTGGTGTCAATGAGGAATGAGGTTGACTTCTGACGCAGGAGCGAAAGTGCACTCTTTCGAGTCTCGACGGGAGTCCGAGATATGGTTTCAACTACCGAACGCGGGTCGATATCGTGGAGTATGAAGAGACTACCTGTGTAGATACCAACAGATGCGCGCTGCCACTTGCTCACCCCAGAACAAAAAGATACGAAGAAGTAGGCTGCAACGCGGCCAGAGGACCATGAATGTGCGATGAAGAATGTGGCAGGGTTGAAGTCTTCCTGGTCGAAGCTTTTACTCAATACAAGCATGCATTTCAGTGTTCAGTGAGAAGCAGCCAAAGCCAAGCCACCAACAGCGAGCGAAATTTAGCCGACGTTTACACGGCGCATCGCAACTTGCCTTGGGCATTGAAGCCAGAGAACGACTTGTGGAATAAGGATGGAAGGTATTTTTATTTCCCTTTTTTTCCCTCTTCTCTTTTTCTTTTTCTTTTTCTTTTTCTTTTTTTTATCTACTATTTTCTGCACAAACTTGCCCGGGAAGGTGTAGACTCTAGTCGACGAATCAAACCATCTGTATCAGTAGCAAGTACTAGGTACCCCCTCGGAGTCAGTACAGCAGCGCACTTCTCTGTCATTGGCCAAGTGCCAAGCGCTAGCACGTCAACCGCCGACAAGTCGTCCAAGTCGCTCGTGGTTCTTCAACACCGAGTCACGTTTTACTTTGCCTTTTGCTGGCAACTGAGATATCGTGCTCAAGCATCAGCTTACGACTCGACGTAAATCGGAATTCGCATGCCCAACACATAGCCACCGAATCCGTTCGCACACGCCCCTCTGACTTCACTTCTCACTCATCCCACTGCCAACCACTTGGAATTTGGGCCCATCACGATTCACTTGACCCATCAGGCATACACGGATCCTCCGCTCCAGCCATGTCTCCAAACTCGCCACCAAATGACAATACCAAAGGCCAAGACGGGCCCCAATCAAACGGCCAAGGCTATCAACCATTCACCCTCCAAGAAAATATCCAGCAATTGAGCCAGATTGACGAGTCCATCGCCCAACTCATGAGCCAAACCGCCACCTCGCTCAATGCCCTCACAATACCATCTTCGAGTTCAACAGCTCCCAATGGAGAGGCACCGACGTCGGATCCTCCTGCCCAAAAAGAGGCTTTTAAAACCGCCACTGATTCATTCCTCACTACCTTGCACAGTATTGATGTGAGGATGAAGCGGCAGATTATGGCCCTTGAAGAAGCAGGAATCATCAATTTGGCCAACGAGCCGCGGCAGGGTCCCAACGGCGGTACAAAGGCGTCGTTAAAGCCAAATGGCCTGGGGACGGTAGGCGGATTGGACGTCGGGTGGCTCAATAGCCGAAGTACGAGAGTAGAGCGGGAAATGGAGGGAGAGTTGTGGCACGAGGTCAAGGAGTTTTTACAAAAGGAGCAAGGCGACCGGGTCGAGACATGATGGCAAGTTATATGAGAAAATCCCAACTCGGCGTTTGATACATACATCATTCGATAGCAAGTCTTTTTTTTTCGTTATCCCAGCCCGCGCACTTATACCCTGCAGTATCTTCCTTCAACCAGTCTACCGTGACTTGGAAGCAAAGCGCCCCCCTCCCGTCCCGTTTCCTCAGAAGCCCTGAGTCCAACATCAAAGAGCACCAGACACTCCTGCTTCGCCAGCTTCAGAAGCATCTTGTCCGCCAGGTCCTTCGACCGCGGACTCCTGGCGTGTCGTGGTTCTATCTGGGAGCGCAAACCCTCGTTCGTCGAGATACTTCCGGAGTTGCAGGTACCTCATTCGCCAATCACATAGAGCAATCGTAAGTCCAATGCATGCCACGAAGAAGGCGCCGCTGGAGATTGCCAAGGCTATCATGATGCCATAGCGTGCGGGAGGATCTATATCCTGCTCACGAGCGAAAATATGGTCGCTTTCCGCGGGATACCCGCTGACCAACTGACTACCACGTCCATTGCTGCCAAAGATGTGCATTTTTCTTGTAACGGTGGCCGATTGATCTGACAAGTTGGAGTTTAATTCTTTTTTTTTCTTGGGTAAAATTGCAAAAAAAAAAAAAAAAAGAGTCTCGCTTGAAGTCGTTCTTATCGATGATTGGGGCTCAAAATTCCATAGAAGACTGAGAAAAGGAAAGGATACTCGATAAACCAGATCGAGATTTATAACGAGTGGGAATCCAGAGTTGGCTTTTATGAAGAATGATATAGAAATCGCAGCCGCATAAAAATTTCTTTTTTCCTCTTCTTCTTCTTCTTCTTCTTCTGAATCACCCAGTCGAGCAATCAAATATGGATGGATCGATAGCAAAAAGAATTCAAAGCGCACAAAACAACATCGGGTCACATTTTCCTCAAGTCTTTCAAGAAACCCTGTTTGCTGGAAGTTTGGTGATTCATTGCACGACTCGAACCCGTAATACAATGTTTATGAACAACAACCAACAACAATGTAGGGGACAAATTGTAAGGTGATGGAAATTATTCAATTGGGAAGTGAGCACATCATTGAGGGATGATTGCATGTACGGACACACAACACAACCCACATGACTTTGTTGCCTCGTTGTGATGATAGTTACGGCTTGGTGGATTAGCATGGGCAGACTTTTGACGTCGTAGCCACTGCCATCCATTTAATTTATCACGGACGATTTTCCCTTTTTCTTAATACTTGGCGGAAGTAATGAGTTTGACGCAGCAGGGAAACTTGTACATGGTTGCGCTCGACTTTACTCGTTATGTACATAATACATACCTAAGTACTAACCTAAGTATGTACTTACCTAGTAGTCGATACTCGGCATGTCGAGGGGTGATGAAACAAGATCGGCTCGCCCAATTTGGCGCCAGAGGGTAGCGTCCGTGACAAACGTCAGGTACAAAGGCCCGGTGCAAACGTTCGGCGCAAACGTCCAGCGCAGATGGCCGAGTCTGACGGGTCGGTATGATGAAAGCGCAAAGTGGAATGAGACGTGAATGGGTCGATCGTTATGTGTAGCCACTGAATTGAAGTCGGCGAAATTGGTTCTTGGTTGCCGAGTTGCGCGGGCCCATTTATAGGCCATTTATTATAGGCATACATAGAGACCTGCCTTGTGGCAGTGACAGACACCCCACCACCCCTTGTTTGCTGGCCAATGGCAGCTTGCACAATAATCCATGTACACGGACGGAGCTTGGCATGGTTGAAGGTGATGTCGGGTGTGGTGGCCGTGGGTGAACTCTGGTCTCTCCCTCCTGACCCTTTCTCTCCGGTTCCCAAATCGCGCGTTTTTATGTGCACCTGGAGTTGACAGACATTCCGTTGTCTTGCTCACTGATTTGGGCGATTTTCATTCGAATACTGCGGACTCGTCTCAAGTCCTTCTTAGCACTTGCCTTCCGTTGCGATCGACATCGTACAGCAAGCTGACAACGCTCGAGCTGGGCCAAACCGTCGTCCAGGACCAGGAGGCCCGAAGAACCCGCCACGAAAATTTGAAACACAGCACGCCGCCTGGTTTAATAAACAGGAGGCAAAACAAAAAAAAGAGGAAAAGAAAAAACAAACAAACAAATATGGCCTTTTCTGTACCAAGGGGGACTCATATGTCCCTCTTTCTCTTTGTAGCAACACTGCTGAAAACGGCCAACGGACACGAGCACCACGGAGATAGCAAGATTCCCGAGGGTCAAACCATCTCATTGGAGCCTCTGGTGAGTCTTGAACTGAGGAAGGGCATGAGGCAGGCAGCAGCCATCATGGAATGACTGCGGCAAAAATTGACACCCGGGCAAGGACTAATTTTGGTACCACAGGACACGATATTATGGATACACATATTTATCAACATGTTTGCTTACGGCGTCGTCTTCCCGATTGGAATGGTTCTAGGAGTAGGTTTCGGTACAAGCAGAAATTGGACGGAGGAAGATTTCGGAGCTGACAATGCGGTGTAGATGACCAAGTCGCGATGGCATGTTCCTACGCAGGTATTCGGCTCTGTACTCGCCCTGGCGGGGTTCTTCCTGGGACACGCCCACGGCGGTCGAGAATTCACCAGTCACAATATCCATTCAATCTTTGCCAACATCCTGCAGCTTCTTCTCGTGGGACAGGTCGTTTTGGGGCTCTACTTGAAGGGACACTGGGAGAAGGGTCTGAATGGCAAGATCAGAAAACTCATCCGTCCATGTCACTCCATCATTGGTAAAGCGATGCCCCTCTTGTCTTGGGCTCAGATGATTTTCGGCGGCATCACCGCCCTCGGTTTCTGCCAGGGAGAACATGTTGGACAATGTGCAGCCCACTTCATCATGGGAGGCGCCTTTATCGCCTACGGCATCATCCTGACAATTATCCTGCTAGTCGGACAGGTGTGGATGCAGCGCTGTGGACGTTCGCAGGAATTCTTCGACAGTGCTGTGATTGCTGCTTGGGGTTGTGTCAATACCTTTACGGAGCATCGTTGGGGAACGCGTTGGGTCAAGAATGACTGGCAGCACACCACTATGGGGATTATCTGGTGGTGCGCAGGTCTGGCGGGTATGTGGCTCAGCAAGGACCGTGACGGCCACCCCAAGCGCAACTTCATTCCTGGCTTTGTGATACTCATCACTGGCTGGGCCATGTCTGCTCATCCTCAGGAGTTGATGGTCAGTGCCATGACACATGCTACGTTTGGCAAGACCTTGATGGCTGTCGGCCTCACTCGAATCATTGAAGTCTCGTTTGTTCTGAAGGACAAGCAGTCTTTGTCAGAAGATGGACGCTCCTGGAACAGTTTCCAGTTTATACCTAGTTTTTGTGTTTAGTTTTTTTTTTTTTTTTTTTTTTTTTTTTTTTGTAAAAAAAAAAAAAGTGCCCAGTTTATTTCAGCAAAGCCCCTCCCCTTGTTGCCTCAGTCTTGCTCTAACATCTTGTCTCGAAGCTTTTATACGCCGCTGGCTTCCTCTTTATGGGTGCCACTGAAGAGCAGATGAATCTGGTCGCTCAGTCCGATATGGATGGCGTTTCGTATATCCTCATCTTGTTCTCGCTTGCGTCTCTTTTGTTTCTGTTCGTGAACATGGTTATTCACCTATACGACCGCCTCGCCAACCCGGTTCTCAACACAAAATCGTTCACAAATGGACACAGGCACGCCAACGGACGAGCCGTAGAAGATGGCGAGGTCAGAGATGCCGAGGAGTTTGAGCTGGATGGTCTGACGAGTGACGATGAAGTGGACGAGAGCAGGGGCATGTTGAGAAAGAGCTTGGACAGATCCAGCATCGACACGGCCGGCATCCTGGGCAAGGAACAAGCGCACGCGCGGTGATGGAATTTTGGAAAAAAAAAAAAAAGAGAAACAGTTGGAGACAGAAAAGGCTCTCCTTAAGAATATTGTTAGAGGCTTACGACGCTGCTGACTGGGTGAATCATGATAGGCGCATTGGGTTATGGGTATAGGGGCTGGGTGTAAATTACAACGCTGGCTGCAATCTATGGAGAGCACTTGTGCCAAGAACGCACAGCACTCGGCGCAGCGTTGAAGCACAGCGTTCTTTATCATTTCAAACGGGGTACACCATCAATAGGATTGGGTTTCGCAGTTATTTAACAAATGTTGATATCCTAATCCTAGGTTGATGACGCAAGCAAGGTGGTGAAGTTTGCACGGCGGCCCATATTGCGCAACACATCGATTCCTTCATTATTTGGACCCGCCACGCTCCACGCATCACGCGTGTGGGTAGGTGGGGGGAAGGGGTGAGGAATAGCCGTGGTGGGAACTCCGCCCGGCATGTGGGTGTGGGCTGGGTTACTAGCGGAATCCAGTCTGGTCCCCGATATAGCTTTTTTTTTTTTTTTTTTTTTTTCTTCCAACGTCTGCCCGACGACGGACCGCACGTCGCAAATCCACCTCATAGCTCGACAAGCAACACTCTGCATACAATTCCGTGCCGCTATTTCCATCTAGTATCGTGACGGCCCCGACAACGCACATACCCCTCCCTCCTCAAGATGCCGTCCGTCAAGAACCCCAACGGCCCCTCCAAGAACCGACTCGCCGCCCGAGCCGCCGCGTCCAAAAAGGTCCGCAGACAGCGCAGCGAGTTTGCCAAGAACAAAATCTCCAAAAAGGACATGGCCCGGGGCGCGAGACCGGGCATCCTGCCTACGAGTGGTCCCGGGGCGAAAATCAGTGCCAAGAAGGCGCGGAAGCTGGAGAAGAAGATGGGGTATGCGCTTAAGAGAAAACTAGAGGCTGCGGGAGAAATGGAAATGCGAGGTTAGTTCTTTCTTTCTTCCTTTCCTTCCTTCTTCCTTTCCTTCTTTCCCATGCCAGTGTTAAGTACCGAACTCGGTGTCAACGCCGGCGAGGAATACCACTTGATAGACAGATAGAGGCTTTACTGACAGTTTTGGTGCTAGATGCGCCGGATTTGGAGGCCGAGGTGGAGAAGCAATTGAATGAGGAGAATGAAATGGAGATTCAGTAAAACAAGCACAAGACTGCTGGAAAGGGGGGGGGGGGTTCACGACGGTGCAACGGGGAACAAACCGACGTTTTGGCATTTTTTTTTGGAACGGCCGACGTGCGCGATTGGGACTTGAAAGAAGTTTGCTTGCTATGACATCTCATACATCGGCTAGGGACCGGCGATATGGCGTTGATTTTTTTTTTTTTTTCGTTTTACTTTTTCTTTGTTTACATTTCCGCATTTGCCATGGGAGGGAATATATAAAGAAGACAAAAGAAATGCTGGTACATCGGACAATCACCTTTTGGGTTGGATTTTTCTATTTCTGCCTGTTTCGTCGGAATTTATGGATGCGGCTGCATTATCGTTTAGCGGGGTACACTCACTATTGTTGCTGGTTCAAGATTTGTGCAAAGTGAGCATGAGGTGAACGACGGCGAGAGGAGATGGATATCCATTGCGTTTGTGCATGCCATTGGCCTCTTCTTTTCTTTTCGTTTCACTTCTTTCTATTTTTTAAACAATGAAATCAATCATGTAAGTCATTTCTTCTGCTTGGAGATACCCCGAGTGGTGTATGCCAGTCCTTTTATTTTTTTTTCCCCCAATCATTGTTGGTTATTGTCGTACCTCTTGTATCCTGTCCTATGCATACCGAGCGCATCAATGGCGATTTCGCCGCCAAGTCACGATTGTTTGTTTTGCTGTCGTCCTTTTGAAACCGGGCGCTTGTCATTTCTTTTCTGCTTCTTTTTACATGCCTCTACCGACTCTTCTTCTTTTCTTGTTCTTCTTCTCTTGAAAGCTTCTTCCTCTACATTCCTCTCATATACCGCTCTGTTTCTTTCTTTTTGTTCTTGAAGCTCGGGATTTGATGAAACTTGTCCAACACTCTCGTCGACTTGATTTGTACCATGAGACGTTTCACATATCGTGGTGCACATTCTGCCTCTCGTCAGGCTGGAGAAGACTCTGGGCAGGCTCATCCACCCGGAGCTGGGCCTCGAGACCGACCACTACCGGCCAGACTGGTCGAAAACGACGACGACGACGACGACGACGACGAAGAAAAGAAGAGATTGTCGAGGGTTGAATCATTCTCAAAGTGGCTCGCGGGCGTCATTCCTGTCAACCTTATACCTAGCGACCTGGCCGCGGTGCTCCAGCACAGAGCAAACCATCGGTTTGCCATGGCAAGGGAGCAGGGCGTGCCCATGGAGCAAATATACTTTGGGCAAGATTGCCTGCCGACCTGGGAGACGCAGTACTGGGACCCAGAGGAGGAGTCTCTGCACAGTATCTTGCAAGAACGGCTTTGCGACCTCGATCGCGCGCTGCAACTGAGCACCTTGCTGCAACACGAGATCCAGAACAAAAGCAATGCTCGCATGAAGCTGGCCTGCGAACTCGGTATCCATCTCGATGCAATCACCATGGGATCGTCTCTTCTACCGGAATGGGACACGAGTCCCGAGTCTGCTGAGAGCTCGGGCACCCAGACGTCGACAGTCACTACCGATTTGACTAGTGGTTCGTATGATGACGAAGAGGCCGACTCCTCGATGACAAGTTCGAAGTTGGCTGAGGGGGAGACTCCGGAGATGAGCTTTGTCGGTGATGGCGATGGCTCGGGTGCTGAGGTGCTTGATGCCGAGATGGACGACGCGGTCGACTTGATTGGCTACGCCAGCTCTGAGAATTCGGAGATGCTCGGCGCCCGGGTGGAAGACGCGGTGGACTTGTCCGAGCACGCTGTCCTTGAAACAGCGCGTCTCCAAGAGCCTGTTCTCAAACGAAAATGGTGCTCCGAAGGCTCGGATTCCAGCAGCGACGAAGCGGACGAGAGCTCGGATGGAGGGGACGATGACGCCGTGGACATATACCTCAACAATCACGTGTCGCCACAGCCAGTTTATGATGAGCACGGCAGATCAAACATCCTTCACGACGTTGAAGTCGTGGGCATTCCCGGTGAGCCTTCCAGCGTCGTCGACCTGGAGGTATACCTGGCGGTGGATGACGACGGCGACGGCGACGGCGACGGCGACGACGACGACGACGACGACGAGGATCTTGCGGAAGTAGAGCTTGCTGTTGACCGGGCGGCGTATGAGCGGTGTTTTGGGGTCGAAGGTGCCATTGATGTGCACATGCCGGGTGCAGAGATATTTTGCTTTGATAGGGTTGAGGAACTTGGAGAAGAAGAAGTCGATGAGGAGGAGAACGAAGATGGCGTTGATGAAGGATTTGACGACGAAGATGTCGATGTCGAGCTCAATTCGTCTGACTCAGAGGGACACGAAGAGAATGAAGATGGGGAAGAGAACGAAGATGGTGTTGATGACGGGGTTGACGATGAAGATGTCGATACCGAGCTCAATTCGTCACTCTGTTCAGAGGAATACAGCAACGAACATGGTAATTATGAAGGAGTGGCAGATGAAGATGTTGAAATTGAGCTCAATTCATCCCTTTGTTCAGAGGAGCACGGGGAAGATGTCGATATCGAGCTCAATTCGTCTCATTCAGAGGAATACATCGAAGAGGAGTGAGGGTTTTTGCATGGGACGACTTGCACTTTTACACCAAACTCTTTTTAGTCACGGGCTTACAACGGGCGGAGGACTCCAAGGCCTATCGGTAGGCTGGTTATTACACAGTGGAAGACATCCAACGGGGGCTGTGCGCCGTGGCTGCTGGTCTAGCAACGCATCGTTTACTATTTTTACGCTATCGAACAGGGATCGTGGGAAAGAAACAAGGACAGGGCTGGGTTTATGAGGCGATGGGAAGGGACAGGGAAATGGGTTGCTTTTTCGAGCGGGAAGGTCGTTCATGAAGATGGAATATTGAAAACGGGTACGCGGGCATGATATACACGTCCTACTTTAGGTGCAGAACAAGACGCGTAGACATGGACGTGGATGGACAAATACAGACCTCTTTTGGTGTGGTTTCCGGAATCCCCTGGTGTTTTCCCTTTCTTTCGTTCGCATTCCCGGCAAGGGATATAGGATGTCTGGCTGGATGAAGTTGAGGGACACATGTTAGAAAGCAGTCACCAAAAGAAGTGAAGGGGAAGAGCCAGGGCCACTAGACCAGCGCGAATTGTTATCAAGAGCAAAACGCGTCACAAAGACAGCAAGTTTCCAACAAAAACTTCCTCTAGATTTGCTGTCGTGTTTTCTCGCCAAACAATCAAGTCTGCCGTTTTGGTAATACTTTCGGCTCTGCCGGGAGACCTCTGAAACCTCTCCGTTCGGGATGAAGGGGCCCGTGTAATCAATGTGGAAGCAGCGCAGCTTGATCAAGCTTTATGGAATGCGACGTTCAAGATGAACGGGAGGGGTTGCCGCCGGTTGACGTGCCGAGATGCGAGCAGGTCTCGGATGACAGATGATCGTGGATCAAGCAATTGTTGCCCTGCTGCTTCTGTGGCAGAGAAAGTGAGACATTTCACCCACAAATATGGTGCGTACTTGGACAACACCCGTTTCCCTTCAAGAGGGGAAACATGTGCCACTAACCAGGAACAATACATGGCGAAGGATATTGTACCAAAGTTGTTGCAACCGCCGGCGCAGCCACCACCGCGTTCGTGCCATGTGCATCGTGGGACACACACATGCCAGACTCGGCTGTCCGGTTCTCTTTGTTCCATGAGGCTCACAAAATCGGACCAAACCACCCTTTAAGCTGATGGATGATGGAACCATGAAAATTGTCCACCGCATTCACCTCCCCCAGAACTTACCACAAAACACTGGTTCGCAGTCGCACCCGCCGAGACAACCAGATCGACTAAACAACGAGTGAAGAACATCGATATGCCGCCTCAATGGTATCATGACCGCCGCCCAGACCAGACCGCGCACCTGGGAAGTCAATCTCCGATTCAAAGGACAGACAATGGGCCAAACCACGCACAGCCAGCTATTCTATGCGGGTTTCTGCCATTCGGGCCGCCATTCCCATACATGAGAGGGGAAGGGAAAAAAAAAAAAAAAAAAAACAATGGAAATCCACAACCCCCACTCCTCCTTCCCTCCTCCGTCCACATCTCGAATACTCCCTTTTGAGTTTACAAAAGTTCATGTCTGTGGTGGTCCTCCCATTCGGCATCCGGCCTGAAGTGTCCATACGAGGACACGCAGGCATAGGCATACATCCAAACAGCCAAGGGAATAAGTCCCATGTCACGAATAACATCCGACGACGATGCTCTTGATTTTTCGTCGCTGTGGGCAGTGGCGCCAGGAACGTGTGTTGAAAAATCATGAAGAATATCAGGAGCCGGGGCGTAGAGCTGGGCCTCTAATTACCTCATGGACCACCTCTCAGCGTGCACTGGCAGTTTCAGAGTCCGGAATCTCCCAAGCCTGGAAAAGAAAAAAAAAAGAAAAAAAAAAAAAAAGTCTTCATGTCTCTGTAACGCACAAAGTAAACCCAGGTATAAAAACCACGTCGTCCATCCTCCATCCTCCAAGACCGGAATCCCTCACACTCATTCTCCGTCTCAAACACACCGAGTTCCAACAACAACTCCAAACAACCATATCGTATACACACAAACACAAACACAAACACAAACTCTTACACAAAACCTAAAATGCTCCTCTCAACTATCCTCCTCGCCCTTCCCCTCGCGGCCACGGCCCTCCCCGTCGCCGGCACCACCGACCAGGGCAAGAGCTCCATCCTTCCGCGCTGGTTGTATTCGGCGCCGCTCACGCCGTGGATTTTCGGTTTCCGGGATTTCCGGGACCAAAAGACGAACTAAGCGGGGGCATTCACCATGTCATTGGCATGGCATGGCATGGCATGGGTCATGCCATGACGGACGAGGACGGAGGGCTTTTGGTGAAGCAGGAATTGAAATGGGAGGGGTATCATTCTGCTTTTGGGGAAAACAGCTTGCGAAGAAGGTGACGAATTTCCAGGGGACAAAACAGCTTACGAAAAAGCTGATGAAAAAAAAAATAGCTAGCGAAGAAGAAGCCAACCGCAAGAGTGAAAAGACAGCTCCCAGAAGGTGAAGAGACAGGAAAAAAAAATATTGATAGAAGAGGATTTATTTCTTTGGCTTAAGAGCCCAACGCTTTGCCTATCTGTAGGCCCAGAAACGCGGTTATGTCGAAACTTATTTCTCGCAATAGCCGGGACTGGAAAGTGCGATGCTGGAGTTTGTTTCTTTTAATAATCGGGGCTGGGATAGGGGGCTGACTCACGAGAATAGAATGAGGACGGTAGGGGCGTACAACATCTGATCCGGAGTGTGTATAAGTAGGGGAGAGCTTCGCGACTTATGTTTCATTTTTCTTTCTTATTCTTTCTTTTCCTTTCTTTTTCCTTTTTTTTTCTTGAGTTCACGGCAGATATACCGCTCAGATACTGCTCATAAATGCACGCCCTGCTCCGTTCCGCGGCGCCGGTTACTCTCTTCCGCACCCAAGTGCGCTCTACGAACAGTTTGCATCGTACCAAATCCATCTTCTTTTCCATTCTTCCATGTTATGGACCATCTGACCAGATGATCTAGCCTGTTTCCGTTTCCTTCCTCCTACATTTTGTCGTTTTTTTTTTTTTTTTTTTTTTTTTTTACTATCGTTTCCCGGATCTCACGATTAGATGGACGGACCCGTTGATCGTTGGCGTCCATATCAACCACGATTTCTACTTCTCCCCGGAACGGCCTTGAATGCATACCCGACGACACGACGCTCTTTCTCCATCCATCGTGTTTGGCCTTCTCCATGTGGTAATTCGGCTGCGTGGATTATTTCAAACGTGCCCAGCTGCTCATACTGTAGCACGTATCCAATCAACAAGATGCACATATGTATGTATGAGTTGCGCCATGCACGATGCATCTGTATCTGTCCCGTCTATCAAATTTCAACTATCGAATACTAGTACATCCATCCAACTCCTCACACTTCGTTTTTTTTTTATCCTTTTCTTTTCTTTTCTTTTCACTCACAATCATCCTGCCCGGCCAGCGCGGGCACGTCTTCTTTCTCTCTTGGACCTCGTGGACGAGTCGAACTGGCCCGTGTCTGCGCGCACCAGCTAGCCAAGATACACCACCAGATACCATGTTGCGCCTGCCTTGCCATTTTCCCTTTTCGCCTTCAAAGTAGGCGCGACAGTCGCCATTGAGGCTTTATAGTTTTTAGGCAAAAAGGCATATACAAATTAGAACAAAGAATGGAAAAAAGAGAAACAGACAGAGAAAGAGAAAAGAAGAAGGAAAAAGGAATAAAAAAAAAAAAAAAAAAAAAGAAAAGAAAAAGGGAGAGGGACCATGAGCCCCTTCCCAACACACGGTGGTAGCTAATCCTTTCCACGTCTACCTTGACAAAAACCTGCATGTCCACTCGGGAGGAAAAAGTGCCGAGAGCCGCAGAAAAAGAAAAGAAAGAAAGATTTTTTTTTAAAAAAAAATAATAGAACAAGAAACAAAGTTCGGTGCACAAACACGCACGCTCGTGACGTGCGATAAGCCCATCACTCATCTGCCATGCCATCAGCAACCGCGAGCCGCTGCTTTGCCGTCTTGACTCGTTTGCCGACCGGTTTTCCTCGTCCTCGCTTGCCCTTGACGTCGCCCTCGACGGGAGTCGCTGTGCCCGAAGCCCCGGCTTTACTGCCGTCATCAAAGTGTCCTTCGCCTGAAAATTTGTTAGCATAATTCATTGACCGGGGACACCAGTATGCCCCGTGGTTTTCTTCTTCTTCTTCTTCTTCTTCTTCCCTCCTTCTTTTCTGCTTACCTTCGTGATACATCTCATCCAAACTGGCAGAAGCTTCCGTCTTTCTGCTGCGCTTACCACCACCACCCTTCTTCTTCTGCTTGTCGTACTCCCCAGACTCCAAAAGCTCCTTTTCACGCCGTTCAATCATTTCCGCCTGCTCATCATCGGCCAACCACATGGCAATATCGCGGTTGCGGTTCTCGGGAGCGCGACGGCCGGAAAAGTCCACACTGGCACCACCTCCTTGGATGACCACCCGCTGCACTTCTTCCTTTTGCAGAGCTCGCATCCGGATTCGTTCTTCAATCGTGCCCCGGGTGATGAGACGGTAAACAGTCACCTGCTTCGTCTGACCCAGTCTGTGGGCGCGATCCATGGCCTGCGAGTCAATCGTCGGGTTCCAATCAGAATCGTAAAAAATGACCGTGTCGGCAGACGTGAGATTGATTCCCAACCCGCCAGCACGGGTGGACAGCAGAAAGATGAAGATTTCGGGACGCGTCTGGAAATCGTGCACCGTGTCACGTCGGTCCTCCAGTTTGGTCGAACCGTCCAGCCGGCAGTACTTGTAGTTGCGATACGTCAAGTATTCCTCCATCATGTCAATCATTCTTGTCATCTGAAAGTAGAGCAACACCCGGTGACCTTCATTCTTGAGCTTGAAGAGCAGCTCATCCAGCTTGGCCAGCTTGCCACTGTCCGTGACAAACGTCCTCATGGATGGCACCACCACGTTCGTAAATCGTTTCTTCTCGCTGTCGGGCCTAGGCAAGACGCTCTGCTGCGGGTACAGCTCCAGAGGGACCCTCTTGGCGATCAGGGCCGTCTGTTCCACGGATGTCGGTCCGTACAGCGCTTTGCGGATGCCGTTATTGAACAGGGTTTCCTGCCGCTCTCTGACCGAGCCGATGCTGTTGCACGATACCTCGATGGGAGGCGCCGACGCACGAGGTCGTCCGGCAATGTCGAGCCTGCTCAACCCGGAGTCTTGATACGTCTCCCGGGCAACGTTCATGAGCTTGTTGAGAATCCCCTCCGACGTCGTCTCCGCCAAGAGGCGTCGGTTCGATCGAGCCTGTACCTGGAAAAGGGCATGCGCCGGCGTGAAATTCTTGTCCTGTTCCTCGTCGTAAATCACGGGCATCTGGCCGAGCCTGTCCTTCTTCTGCAGCTCATGGGCTGCACGGGTGAACAGGCTCTCGTGCGTGGCCTTGTACACCTCTGCTGGTGAGGCGTCTGCGAAGCGCAGCCAGGAGAATCCCTTGGAGCCTTCGACATTGTCCCGCACGTGGTCAGGCGTCCAGATGTTCATCATATGGTCGAGGTATCTGTTCCGCCAGCCGGCCGTGGCATTCGTGCTTGAAGGCTTGTTCAGACGACCATCCCGTGTCCAGACCAGCGACGGCAGCTCGAAATCAATCAGACTTCGTGTCGAGTACCCCACCGAGACCATGTTGCCTTCTCGGACAAAAGAGGCCGTCTCGGCAAAGTAGCCGAACGAAAAGGGAGACGTGACTTCGGCACGCTCAAACAAGTCCGGATGGTTGCACACTTTTCGAAACTGCATGACCAGATTCATCAAATGACCCGAATCTTGGTCGTCGCCCGCCGTGGCCTTCTCGACAAGGTCCATAAAGTTGATCTGGTTGCGAAGGTTCGAGTAAAGAGCCCGCTGTCTGTACGTGAGGTTGCAGAAGACATCCAGCTCGATCTTGTCGCCGAGCTCCTTTTGCACGTGTTTCTTGACACGACGAAGCATAAAGGGCTTGAGAATCATGTGCAGACGCTTCAGCTGGTCCTCGTTGAGCTTGGTGTTGCTCTGCGCATGTGACTCAATGTCCTTGGAGAACCACTCGCTGAACTCATCGTGCGAGTCAAAGAGAGACGGCATGATGAAATGCAGCAAAGCCCAGAGTTCCTGCATGTTGTTCTGGATGGGGGTACCGGTGAGCAAGAGCCTGTTTCGGCAATGAAACCCCAGCAGGGATTTCCACCGAGAGCTCTGCGAGCTCTTGATGGCCTGGGCCTCGTCAAGAATCATGTATTGCCATCGCATCTTTTGGAAGTAGGCCACGTCGGACACGACCAGCTGATACGACGTGATGCAGACGTGGAAGGGGGCGTCCTTGCGATACGTCAGGTGTTTGCGGTCCCAGAACTTGCGCAGCACCTTCCGGTCGGGAGCGCTGCCCCAGTAGGGGAGGATGTTGAACTCGGGAACGAATTTGACAATCTCCTGTTGCCAGTTGTGCAAGGTGGATGCAGGCGCCACGACCAGGAAGGGACCCCAAATGTCGTGCTTCTCCGCCAGGTAAGCCATGACCGAAATGGACTGCACCGTCTTTCCGAGACCCATCTCGTCGGCAAGAATGCCGTTGATGCCTTGTTCGTACAGGTTGACCAGCCAGTTGAGACCCTTGAGCTGGTACTCCTTGAGCTGAGCGTTGATCAGCTTGGGCTGCTCGACTTCCATTTCCCCCAAGCCGGTGGGATTCTGGAAATTCATTTCGCCCTCTTCGTCCATGTCCAGGTCGGCCTCATTGTTGAAATCGCGGGCCTTCTTTTGGGCTTCCGCAATGGCGTTCTGTGCATTGGCCATGGCGGCCGCGCGGAGCTGCGTCTCGTCTGCGTTGTCGAAATCCAGCTTTTCAAAGTCGGTCACTTTATCCCCGACAGGCCCGGAATGCTCAGCAATGTCATCGAGCTTGTTCTGGGCCATGACGTTTGCGGGCTGCGCAATGTCCGGGTTGTCGGTGCTTCGCTCCACTTCATCAGTCTTGATCTTCTTACCAATGAAGTGGGAGTAGAGCTCGGTCTGGGAAATAAGAAAGTTGAGTTTTCTCTTCTGCCGAGCAGCTTCGCGATCGGCTTCTTCTCGCCGAGCATTCTCAATCTCTTGCTTCTCGGCCGCTTTGCGCAAGTCACGCTCTTCCCTTTCGTTGCGCTTCCAAAAGCCCATCATATCGCGCATGACTCGCTTGGCACGGGCCTGAAGATCCTTGGTGCCCTTGTTGGTACGCAGCTGCCACCGCTTGGCTTCCTTTGAGGCCAAAATGGCTGTCTTTTTGAGGTTCGATGCCTTGGTTCCGTATGACTCCAACGCCAGTTTGAAGGTTTTGTTGACATCCTTGCGGGCCATGTCTCTCCAGATCTGTTCGTATATCTGGTTGTAACCTTTGGAGCTGAACTTCTTGTCCAAGTCGCTGACTTCCTCCTTCTTCTCCTTGGCGCCATCCTTGGTCTCCTTGACCTTTTCACCATCCTTGGTGTCCTTGTCCTTGTCCTTGTCCTTGTCCTTCTCCTTGTCTTTGTCTTTGTCCTTGTCCTTCTCCTTGTCCTTCTCCTTGTCCTTCTCCTTGTCCTTCTCCTTGTCCTTCTCCTTGTCCTTCTCCTTGTCCTTGCCCTTGTTCTCCTTGTCCTTGTCCTTGTCCCTGTCCTTGTCCTTGGGACGGCCTTTGATCTTGATGCGAACTTTGCTCTCTTCCTTGGGGGGCAGTTCTTTGCCAGCATCGAGCGCGGCCTGTGCGGCTTCGGCGGATTCCTTCTCCGCCTTCTTTTGCTCTCTCGTTTTCTTAAGACGCGTTCCTTTGCCCCTGCCCTTCTTGGGTGTATCCGCATCCGAGGCCAGGAAGCTGGACATTGCACCAGTGTCCAGGTTCAGATCAAGATTACGAGCAGGACCCTTGATGCCCTTTTGAAGTATCAGCTTGGTCTGCTGGGCTTTCTTGTTGGCGCGTTCAGCATCACGCAGATGCTTCTGGCGCTCGGCTTCGTCCTCGGCAGCCAAGGCGCGGGCAAGGGCAGCTTCCTTCTGCTCAATGGTGACGGCCATGGACTTTTCGCGACGTCTCTTGCGTTGCATGTCCTTCTTGCGCTCCTTTTCGGCGAACAGCTCCTGCTCACGAACTTCGTTGAGAGCTTGGTCATAGAAGACGTCGTCGTAGCGTCGCTTGCCAAGTTCGGCATGAAGGACAAGCTTCTTGCTGGCAGACTTGGTGTAGTCCTCGCGTCGAAGGCGGCCTTGCTCGGCGTCAAAGTCGGTCATGAGACGTCTGCGTTTCTGGGCACGATCTTTGTACTCTTGCTCGTCGAACTCGGTAGGGTCTAGGGTCGGAGCATCATGCTCAATCTGGGCTTCGGTCTGCATGATTTTTTTCTCCATCTCGCTGGACCACAATTTGCCAACCTTGGGCTGCCCATTGGCTTGGCGCTTGGTCGACGATCGAGGCTGAGGGGAATCCCTCCTGATGGGGGAACGACGTTTACTCTTGGGGGCTTCAGCTTCCCTTATCAGATCCAAAGCTCGACCTTTGGTTGCACGTCGGCCAGGCTTTTTCCTAACTATCGACTCCACTTGCTTGGTAGAGGTGGTTGCTGGTTCGGTCTCGACGTCTTTTTCGGCTTCTGCTTCTGCTTCTGCTTCGACTTCAACTTCAGTCTCAATCTCGGGTTCGGGCTCCTTCTCCTTCTTCGTCTCGGGAGCCTTCACAGGAGTTGGAATGGGAGCGCTGCGTTCTGCAACTGGTTTGGGAGCAGGCTCGGCGCTGGAGAGAATGTTGGAGAATGACATGGGATCAGCAGATCGACTGGGGGTCTTTGTTTGAAAGAAGTCAGTACGTGTCAACCAGAGCTAAGCAATCTTGCTTTTCCTGTTTGACCGAGTATAGTCATATCAAGAGTAGAGAGGATCGGGGAAAGGGAAAAAAAAAAGAAAAAAAAAGAATTTACGAATGAAATAAAGAGGAAAAAGGGTGCATTACATTTGACGTTGACGGAGCGGCAGGTCTAGAAGGCGAGGCCGCTCGACGGTCAGCCTTGATGACGGCTGGCATGGCTGAAATTCCGTTTGGCGTCGCATTCACAGAAGACACATGTAGCCGTCGTCGTGGAGGTGAAGTCATGTGAGGTAGGCGACTCGAGGGAGGGCTATGAGAACCGACGGGCAGATTGGGGTGCGAATGAGAGATGGGGCTCCTGGATCTGGCGTACGATTGTCTGGGCGAGACGCGATTGCCGTTTTGATTGGCGTAGTATGAGGACGGCTGATGCGCGTCGGCTGGTGTGCGATCGTACGGGTAAGGATCGCGAGTCTGCAAGGTGGCCACAGCTGTTAATTTGTGTCTTTGATCAAAGCGCGCCGAGATTCAGATGACTTGCATCCATGATGCAGTTCAGATGTTGCGATGCAAAAGATTCCAGGTGGGAGATACGAATGGGCAATGCAAGGCAATCGGATTTGACTTGTTGCAGTGGGGAGGGGGATGAGGAAAAAAAAAAAAGGATGACAAGTGACGTTGATGATTTTCTGGCGATGACAATGTGGTGACGGTAGAGTCGAGGGCGAGGGAGGGCACGAGAGAGAGATGGAGAGATGGAGAGATGGAGAGATGGGGCGAGGGAGAGACAAAGGGTCACGGCGGAAATGATGGTGATGCGGCCAAAGTCCAGCGGCCTCGGCGACTGGAGATGAAAAGAAGGCAAACTGGCTTGGCCGAGAGATGCAAATGGGAAGAGGAGAAGCAGGTGAAGCAAGTGCCGTGCACGAGTCAAACGGGGAAGGGGTTGAAAGAACCCAAAGAGACAACAACAACAACGAAAAAAAAAAAAAAAAAAAAAAAAAAAAAAAAAAAAAAAAAGAAAAAGTGGACTGGGCTGGGCCGGGCGTGGTGCTGCTTACCTTGGGCGTGGAGTTCTGGGGCGCGTTGTGCCAGGCGTCGGATACCCTGCGTTCCTTGGTGGTGTCGGTCGTGGGGTCGTAGACTCGGCCAGAGGCGGATTTGTCGCGCATGTGAGGAAGGGATTCAGACGCCGCGGGCGGCGGATAGTACTTGGACGATGAGGATGCCGCAGAGACTGCGCCGTGTCGAGGAGACAGAGGCAGAGGCGGAGGCGGAGGCGGAGGCGGAGGCGGAGGCGCGTGGAGATGATTGTGGGAGTTGAGCACGGATGACGAGGACGACGACGAGGGCGGCGGCAACGCTGGGACGGGAGGACCAGCGCCGCCAGCTGGTGTTGTCGGAGACGGCGCCATGAGAGACGCCGGGCCGCGACTGTGGCCGCGAGGCTCCTGGCGATAGTGATTCGCGTGGTGGTGAGGCTGGGGGACGTGGTGCAGCGGCGAGGACAGCGCGGGCTTGGGCGGCGAATGGAGGACGGACGACGAGGAGGAGGCGGCGGCGGCGGCAGCGCGATGGTGATGGTGATGGTCGCGGTCGCGGTCGCGGTCGTGATGGTGATGGTGATGGTGGTCGGCGTCGTGGTCGACGTCGAGATGGTGGTCGTGGTCGTGGTCAGGATAGACTCGGGCGGCGTGGTCGGCGCGGTCGGCGGTGGAGCTGCTGCCAGCGCTGCCAGCGGATGCAAAGGGAGCAGCAGGAGGATGCAAGTCGCGATGCAAATCGGCACGGGCGGGCCGGGCTGGCGAGCGCAGGCGGAAGTAGGCCTGGGCGATGGTGGAGGAGCTGGGCGAGGGCGAAGCCGTCGCCGTCGCGCGTTGCTGACGCTGCTGGTGGTGCTGCTCGTGCTGCTCGAGCTGCTCGAGCTGCTCGTGTTGTGGCCCGTCACCACGCCGCCGCAGCCCGTGGTTGTTGTTGCGCTGGTCCATGCCTCGAGTCCTCGAGTCCTCGAATCCCGCAGTCGTCACTCTTCAGCATTCAGCAGTCACTCTTCGCTGCCGTCGTCGCACACGCGGACAAATCTCTCTACGGGCGAAGGAGGCGATGCGATGCGAGCTGATGGGGAAGCTGATGGCCGATCTGATGGCCGATCTGATGGCCGACGACTACTGATGGGAGCGTTGGTGCCGCTTGGCTCAACGCAGTTCTGGTGCGTACGTCTGGTACGTCTGGTGCGTCTGATCCGGCACGCGTTGCCGCGCAGAGACGCGCAGCGCAGCGCAGACGGGCTTCTTGGGCGGGATCTGGTCTGCTGGGTGGAATTGAAGAGCAAGGCAGCCTTGGTGACGGGGCGACTCCGTCCGTCTGATGCAATAAGATGAAGGAGGATAGATGAGGGATGATGGGAGATGGTGCAGTGTGGGCTGTGCGGGAAGAAGGATGGATGGATGGATGGATGGATGGGCGAACCAAAGAATGGGCCATGGGCGACGAGCTATGTACGTTTGAAGCGACCACGGGAAACAAAAAAAAAAAGGACCAGCAGCCTGCCTGGCACCATCGCAGGCAAGCCGTGATGCCCTCCCTCCCTGTCAGTGCCAGTGTCAGTGTCAGTCGCTCAGCCCAGAGCCCAGAGGGAAGCCGACTTCTGTGATGGCGGATCATGTTGCAGCCGCCCACCAGGGCGATTTGGCTGTGTTGGCCCGCGACACTTGAATGCAAGCCGGGTCTCCACTTGTCCACAGCTGCCTCCCACCAAAGTACCAGGCAGGTACCCCGGGACCTGGAGCCGAGTGCTCGGTAGTGCGATGCAACCAAGTACCTGCCAGGTATTCACATACACCGTGCGGTACCTTGGTACGTGTCTTCCTCGTAGATTCCATCTCCATCTACCCGCGCATGCAGGTGATCAAAGACAATCTTGGAATGAATGCCACCACCACCACCACCACCATCGCCCGTCCCCCATCCCCATCCTCATCCTCATCCATCAACCACGCAGCACATTTGGCTCGCCTTTCCTTCACAAACGTAGCTTCCCATGCACGCCCACCGTTTTCACTTTCACTTTCACTTCCCCCCCACCGAGTCCGTCCTGCACCCGCACAGCGGGACAGCGCACAGCGAGCGTCAAATCAGGGACCAGTCCCGTCAAACTCGCCATCAGCCAATCAACGCTCGCCCCTAGCACGTATGGGGGAATCTGTCAGCGGCCGGCCCCCCGTGCAGCTAGCTACATGCATCAACAAGTCGCACCAGCCGCGCCAGGCCGCACCAAGCCGCTCTCCATCGAAGTCTTTTGATTCCAATACGCCAGCACAGCCCCAGTCCGACCTGCCAAGTAATAGCTCTACATTGCCAGCTGCTACATGTACCTACCGAGTACCTTGTGGGGGCCTAATCTACGTACAAGCTACTTGCGCTTCTCAAGTACCGTGCCTTTCCCATGAATGGTCCTATAAGTACCGTCCTTCCGGATCTTCCTCCACCTATCACTGATCAGTCTCGTGTCTTCTCACCCCCCTCACCCCCCTTTCCCATCAGAATGGGACCACTCCATCGGCAATTATGTATCTACACATGTGGCTCTTCCCCTTGTCGACCACCGCCGCTCTGGTTATTGCTTCCCTTTCTTTTCCCTTCTCATTATCCTTTGTTTTTATTTTGATTTTTCTCTTCATTTTCCCCCCTTTTTTTAAACCTTCTATCTCGCCTCTTCTCTTTACGTGTAGTATTTGATTTATTCAAGGCCGAATAAATACTTTTTTTTTCTTTTCCTTTTTTTTTCCTTTTTCTTTTGTCCTTTTTCTTTTTCTTTTTTTTTTTTTTTTCATCTTGGCCCTCCCGGAGATCCGGCTCCAACCTTTCCACCCACGCCCCAAGAGCTTTATCTATCAAGCAAAAGAAAAAGAATACAATAGAAAAAAACCAGGCATCAATACTATCCAAACACTCAGCATTCTTCCCATGAAGCCCCGGGGAAGAAGAAGAACAATGGATTCGAGGTCCCTGTTCTACACGTGTCTTTTAAGGTTTGTGCGCGTTGGGGCTCAACGTCATTGGGTCCGACCAGACCCGTTGTACGACCTGATGCATAAACTTATCAAGCCGTGCCAAGTAAACATTCAGACAAGAGTTCATCAGGCGAGAACATCGGCCTTGGAACCACCTCATACCTCATCTGCTTGATTTACACGGCTGGGGAATCATCCACAGACCTTGACGAGGTTTTATCACTGCATGTTTCGCGGGTCACATGGCTTAACAATCGGCACGACTGCGTATGGTGCATAGGAAAGAAACTTTTCTATCTTCATGCCATGTGCTTGACATGCACGGCATTGGAGCTGTTTCCCCCAAACAGACAATCAAAAACAAACAAATGAAAAAGGCGTCCCAAATCTATCCCGTAATGAGCCTCTTGTCATGAGTGCACGGCTACGCAGCCATCCCTAGGTGACAGTGCAACCTCCTTCCTCGGTCGCGTTCATTCCTGATGACTCGACCATGCCGGCCCCCATCGCTGTATCCTGTGCCGACAAAAGCCCTTTTTATCGGCTTCTCCTCATAACGTCCAGTCTATACCCAAATGTTTTTTCCCCAATTTTTTTTCTCTTCTGCCCATCTCGTTCCTCATCGTTCCAAGCTCCTTTTGAACCGTTTACACGGCACCAGCGCTAATCATCTTCTTACGCAGGTAATCCTTGTACGCACCAATGGTGCTATCCCAAGGCCGGATGGTTTGGTTCTCGCACACGAGAATCTGCTTCGCAATCTTGTCCAAAAGTCTATCATGAAACGTTAGTGATGCAATTCATTGCGTCCCATCGTGACAGTGAGGAGGACCGGGAAGGGGAAGAATCTTCTAGCACATACCTGAAATCGTGGGACACAACGACAACACCACCGCTAAAGGCGTTGATGGCATCTGCCAAACTGTCGATAGTGGGAATGTCGAGACCGTTGGTAGGTTCGTCAAGGAGAAGCATATTGGGACCGTCAATAGCCAAGAGCGCGAAGACGATTCGGCTCTTCTGACCCTCGGACAAAGTGCCCATCAGAGCTGTCTGGGATTCACCCGTCAGACCATAGCGCCCAAGCTGTTGACGCCAGTACTGGTAGTCTTGAGACTTCTCCTTGTACTTGTCACGGACGAAATCGAGGGCCGATTTGGTCAGATCCAGTTGCTCGGCACTGTGCTGAGAGTAGAGGCCAAGCTTCAAGTGGGTGTGACGAGTGACGGATCCATCAGTCGGCGACAGCTTGCCCGTCATGAGACGAAGAAGGGTGGATTTGCCGACACCATTGGGACCGACCAAAGCAGTTCGGGAGTCCATGTCGAAACCGAGTTCAAGGTGACGATACAAGTCATCAGCTGGGTCGCCAGAGTAAGAAAAGGTCACGTTATCGAAAGACAACACAGGAGGGGGTAGCTTCTCAACGTCGGCGAATCGGAAAGTGAAAACCCTGTCGGGAACGACGGGTTGGATGAATCCATCTGCCTCCATCTTATCCAGAATCTTCTGTCGGGACTTGGCCTGTCTGACCAAATTGGCATAAGTACCGGCACTGGCGATGAATTTCTTGATGTGAGCAATTTCGTCCTGCTGCTTGGTGTAGGCCTTCATCTGGTTCGTCTCGTTCTCGGCCCGTGTCTTGTGGTAAGAATCGTAGTTACCACCATAGTAGAGGAGCTTGGTGCCACGCATATCAATCATGTTGGTGCACACACCGTTGAGGAAATCCATGGAGTGGGAAACAAGGACGAGAGTGCGGTCCCACTTCTTCAGGTACTCTTCGAGCCACACGCAGGCTTCCAGGTCCAAATGGGCAGTAGGGTCGTCCAGCAGTAGAAGAGAAGGCTTGACGAACAGGGCCTTGGCGAGAGCGACTCGCATTCTCCAGCCACCAGACATGTCCTTGGTCTTCTTGTGAATCGTCTTCTTGTTGAACCCGAGACCAGTCAAGATGAGGGATGCCCGGGTAGCGAAGGTGGACGGATCCATCTTATCCATATGCTGTGGGATCACACACCAGTTAACGAGAGTTTGCGCTTCCACGTGATCAATCTTCGTCTTTCACTTACGTCGTAGAGGTCAATCAAGACCTGACTCTCAGGACCTTCTTCTTCAAGCAACTTCTCAGCGAGCTTGTCGAGGCGCTCCATTTCATTTTCGGCCTCAGTCACGACCCATTCCAGAGCGCCGAGCTCACTGGGAGGAGCACCCTCGTTCAAGAGATAAATGTCGATGTGATCGGGAATGGGAAATTCTCGAGCAGCGATGGCCTTGAGAAGAGTAGATTTGCCACAACCGTTTTCACCGAGGAGACCGTATCGGCGGCCGTACGACAACTCCATGGTTGAATCAGTGATAAGAACGCGACCGTGGAAGACCAAACTGGTGCTGTTAATCTTGACGTCCTTGCTTGCTTGTGTTGATGCCAAGACACCAGTTGTGACACGGTCGGAAATGCCGTGCTTGTCCATCTGCTCGGCAAGACGCTTCACCTCGTCCATCTTCTCACCAGAAGTGGCAGGGGCGTCATCCTGGATAGGTTTGCCATTGGCATCCAGCTCGGGCTCCTGGTTCTTGCCCTTGGCGGCCTTCCCGCCCTTGAGCTTGCCGTCGGCAGCCTTTTTGGCGAGTCTCTTCTCCTTGGCAGCAGAGGGAGCCATGTTGGCGGTCTAGTATCGAAGACAAACGAACGAGGAAAATGGAGGGCTGGAAGACGATGCTGTGCGGCGGTGGCAACGGGCGTTGGGACGATTGTCGTATCTGTACGGACGACAACACCCGCAACAAGTATCGTCACTGGATGAAGGGGACTAGCAATCGGTAATTCACACAGCCGGCCAAGAATGTAACAGATGGTTCCCGAGCCAAAGCGGGAAAAAATGAAGCAGGCGGCAATTGAGAGAATGGCACACCTCAACGTGTGTGGATTTGGCTGTCAAAGAAAAACGAGGGAGGCGGGGTGGTCTTTTGCCATGGTGGGGGGGGCGACGGCCAGAAATTTTTGGTCCGATAAGGCCCCCCTCCCTATCCGGCATGTCAGGCATGAAACTAAGGCATGAAGATTGCCGACCCCACAACAGCACACCACTTAAAATACGAGGGGGTAGATAACATGAGGGTTGTTCGACTAGTTCACCTGAGAGTTGCTCTACTCTAATTGCGCGCGCACGTGACTAACTCTTAGGTAAGCTCTAATCGATTAAACGCTGCGCGTGCGATTGCGTGCGTGCGATTGCGTGCGTGCAATTACGTGCGTGCAATTGCGTGCGTGTAATTGCGTGCATGCGATTATATATATATAATTATATATATATAACTATATATATACCTCTCTTTATTTTATATATATACCTAACTTAAGAATTAATTTATAATTAATTCTATATAATATTATTTATAATAATAAGTTTTTTAGTAGTCTTTAGAAGGGGGAGGTAGAGAGAGTGTATGGGGCATAGCAGT